>PTEX01000285.1:262889-285509 GCA_003342815.1 Eudromia elegans
CCGCGCGGAGGCCGCGTGGGGCCTCCCGCCTGCCCGCCCGCCGCGACCGGGAGCGGCGGCCGGGGGAGAGGGAGCACGAGGCGCCGCCGGGCGCGCGGGCGTCAGAGCGGCCCTCGCGGCGAAGGGAAGCAGCAGGGAGCCGCTGAAATACACACATGTATATGTACATATGTGTATATGCACCCTCCACTCCAGCGTGTAATTTATATATAAGGGCCTGCCTTTGCCCCTTAGAAACCGGGAAGTGCAACTGGGGCTCTTGGTCTGGCTGAAACTGCTTTAAAGGCCGCGTCCTCTGTCCTTGCAGGATCAGCGCTCCCTTCAGAAAAGGGGCTGTACTTCAGCATACGGCTGCTTTTTTTTTCTTTTTCGTCTCTTTTTGCTCCCTTCCGTTTTTTATTTTATTTTTTTCTCCATTTTTGCACTCTGCCTCAGTTGGCGAGCCTCTCAAATACAGCATGGAGCGCATAGCTGAAGTTACACAGGAAATACAGTGCTTGTCGGTGGAAGAAGAAAGACGAAAAGTTACCAAAATGGAGCAGCAGAACCGAAAGCCGGCTCGGTGCTCGCGGGCCTCGGTAGCTGTCAGGTAGCCCGCTAAATGCGTTGCAGATAGGCCGAGCTGAGGAGGCTGCGTGGCACAGGCGCCGCGCGACTCCCGCGTCTCCCGCCGGAGACAACTCTCCAACATGTCGTCCTGCGTCCGCACCGTGCCCAGAGCCGTGGTGACTCAGAAGTACCGAGCCAACCTGTCTCCTCCTAATCGCATTAGGCTGGTAAAGCCGAAAACCTGGAGGTGACACTGAAGTGTCAGCCCTCCTTGTCCCACTAACGGGGCGGAAACTGATTTCGAAATGAAGTCTTAAAGGAGCAAGAACCGATATGTTCTGAGGGTGGGGAAAAAAATTGTCAAGGAGGCTATAGAAATCACATGCAGATGGGAGGAAATGTGAGAGTGAAAAAGAAAATCGAGTAGCTGATGCAGCAAAGGCCTAGAGAGGAGGTGGTCGTTGTCTTAGTGAAGCTAAATTTGTCAGTAAGGCAATAAATACATCTCATCTATTACGGCTAAATTCTCCCTGTTATATTGTAGAAATGTTCGTGTTTTGACTGAATAAGTGCCACGTAAGAATTCTGGATCTATCCCAAAGTGTAGGCTGGCTGGAAGTGACCACTTACCCTGGAAAATACCTTGCATTGGGAGTTCACTTATTGCTGTCTTTTAAACTAGTGATAGGTTCTCAGTTTATTTTGAAAATATGCATATTAAAACTGGATTTCAAATAAAGGTTAAAAGTAAACTCAACCCCTGTTGCATCTTTCGTAACAAACACTGTATTGTTTAGCAGTCAGTATCTCAGAGTTATAAAATATGGCAATGGCTATCTTCACATGTATATAATTTTTATGTTTTGCCTAAAATATACAGGAATTATATACCTTTTTTTTTTTTTTTCAACAGCAACATTAAGTCATTTTCAGTCTTCTTGCTTTTAAAAACTTGGAAAGGGAGTGCCTTAGGTGAGGCAGAGGGAGAGTAGTTTCTCATTTCTTATTATGTCTTAGTATTTTTTTTTTATTCTTACTCTTTCTTCTTATTAGTTCCCCAACACCTGTAAGTGTTTTATTTGTCTGTGTGCACATGTATTTTCATGGTGCAAGGGGCAATAACAAGAGGGTGGCCACAGAGCCCTAGTTTCATCATCTGTGGAAGCTGCATTTGGTTGTTACACAGGAAGTTTTGTGATAATGTGTTCCTCTTCCTCCCCTGAACTACCCACTTGAGCTACAAGAACACAGACTTTCTTCACAGGCTACATTGCAACAAATTTATTGTAGGAACTTGGAATCTCTTGCGTGTAATGTGTGGTATTTGTGTGTGTTCTGGGTCACTTTCTCTAGCCTAAAACATAGCTTTATCACTGCCCTCTTATGGCATCGTTCTTGTGTCCTTTATTTAGGTAGATATTAATATTTTCAGGAATTTCTAATGAATGTTTTTCCCTATGCAGTAGAGCTCAACAGTAACAAGGGAAAGCTCAGCAGTTTGTATCCCGTATTTCCTCTGCCCTGTCTATTTTAGCAGTCACTGCCCTGCGTAGTGAAAGTCACTTGGGTAGCGAGAGAAATAAGTCATGTCAGAAAAGAGAGTTCTTGACTTCATTGCAATTGGCGGTGCCCACAAATGAGTATAATTTTCTACTTTCTGATTCTGTGGTTTCAGAAACTGAGTGAAAGTACTTGATTCTGAATGTAAATATTTTGGGTCAATGGATTGAGCAACTGGGCACCTATTGCTTTTCCAAAGGTGGAGTAAAATGTCACATAACCAAAGACATTCACTTGCATGCTTTTTAAGATGGTACCAAGTTAGGAATAAAACAGCAGCAGCATGCATTAATATTTTACTTCTTTGCTTTACACATATTGGCAACAATCTAATGCATTTCTTATGTCTGGCAAAGACCACTTAGAGAAGTGACTGTTTCAAGCACAGAAATAATGTATGTTTGAATCTGCTTGTCAGTGAAGACAAATACTTCAGATTCTTGTCCCAGAAAAGGAAATAAATATTTAAAAAAAAATGGGAGAGGTGAGAAAGGAGAGCCAAAAAAAAGGAAAAAAACTTCAAGCAAGGAGACATTTTAAATACTCCCTAACATTTCCTAGCATGCATGACGGTAAATAGAGCAATCATAATTACCATCTATTTGTCCCGTATTGGATGTTCTTAATAGATTTTCTTGGCATATTGACTTTAATTTTGTTTCCTGAGTTCATTTTCATGGATCTGGCAGGTAAAATGTTGGGAGACTTTATTTTTACTTTGGATTTGTTTTCTTTTACGAATAGATATGTCTCTTTGTGTACTCCAGATTCTTCAGTCGTAGCTTTCTTCAATAAAATCTCTTTTGAAGTGGAAGAGAACCTGTTGAATTGCTGATATTTGCAATACAGCACTTCTTTAATACTCCATTATTTATATGTACATACATATATATACACATATATTCTCCAAAACTTATATATATACAATAATGTACATTTTGTTGTTTATTACAGTCCACTTAGGTAGACTTAGCTTTTGTGTACTGCCAAGTCTGGACTTTTTTGATAGTTAAGTATTGGGTAGGTGAGCTATCTGAAGCAATTCAGTAATCTCAAAATTGCATTTTCAAGCCTCTTGAAAGTCATTTCAGTCATTTGATTTCTCCCTAAGCACAGGCTGATATTAATTACTATTACAGTATTTATGTAGCTGATGTCCTCTCTTTTTGAAGTCTTTCTGCTGAAGAATGATGGAACCTTGTACTGTGTTGTAATATTATAACCCAAATAGCATGCTTATGCAATCAGACCTCATTTGATTCCTGGAAAAAGAATCCTGAAACAACATATCTTGAAAATCTTTTACTGGGGGGAGGGAGGGGGCTTCAAAGTGTAAAATAATTGTCTCCTGACAGAAGACCTAGAAGTCTTTAAGCATCACAGTTAGGACAGAAGAGTTGTGAAAACTCTTGGCATCAAATTTAACTTTTTCAGAATTAAACGAGGTTGGCAAAACAGTTCTAGGACAGTACAACTTGTTACCGTGCTTAGGAATTGGTTTACATACTCTTTATGGCTAACAATGATGAGAAGAGAGGCCTTCTCATCAAAGGAAAATGTGAGCTTTGCTCCTTTATAGCGTGGCAGCAGCTGTTGCCAAGGCAAACAGTGAGACTGAAATGCAAGCTAGGTTAGGTCTGCATTTGTGTGAGTTAGTAAGGTGTGATAGGTCTGATTGCTAGCTGCTAAACTAGTATTAAATAGATTGATTTATAGATGGTTAATTTCACATAGAAGTCGAACCTGTCATTATATAATGTACTTGCAATTAATTTTGAAGAATAATTTGAGTTGCAAAATCAGTTTCTGTATGGGATTAGTATCATCCTTTAAAAATAGGAGTTAAATACTTAGCTAATGCTCTTCTACTCTTACCCCGTGATGGATTTCTCTGGTGTTTTATTGAATAGTAATAGTTGCGTGCTAAGGGAGGAAAGGGTACTCAGCATACAAGACTAGATGAATGTGCAAACGCAGTATTCAAACCCGGGGTTTATGTTGAATGTTCCCAATTCTGCTGCAGTCATTTCCCCTTGAAGTTATTCAACTTAACAGCATCAAAAGCCTTTTCTTTACCCTAATCACTCAGTTCAATCTCATAACCTTTTTTGAGCTCAATTTCATCATTTATTTTATTTCTGTCTCTGACGGCCTCCCCTTTATCAACTGTGCTAAAGAAAAGAGGTAGCCATGATTCCCTTCAGAGGTTAAGGAGATAAACCTGAGGTATTTTGTATATGAGAAAAGCTGCACAAGGACTGTACCTACCTAGAGCATCCTGTACCTTTTTGCTGTTCTGCTTCTTGAACAAATCGAACGTAGCTCTTAAGCCCTGTTCAGTTCCTGTTCGTGCTGTCTATTTTAGGCAGACTCTTTAGGTCTGATTCTAGATTTCTGGTTTGTTTTAATCTTATCTCTTTGTGCCCTTTGCTGTGATGTGGTTGATGTGTCATATGATGATTCTCAGAGTCTGCTGGCTTCTCTCTGCTCTCCTTTGGTAACTCTTCAGAGGATCGTTCTTCCTCCTATTTTCTTTTTTAATGCTCGTAATTTAATGAGGGATGCTGAGATCTCCAGATAATCACAAGTACCAGCTCAAGTTGCCAGTTGCTTGCAAATAAATTTAATCCTCCATTTTTGACAAAAGTGATGTTATAGATGTAATACCTCCTATAGTGGCAGTCAAGCACATATGAAGGTATCCCAGTAACTTTGCCTGCTGCTGTTCTGCTGTTCTTCGTTCTAGTTAGTGGTGGGTGGTGGTGTAATCCATTACTAAATTAAGGTGCATCCTTAAAACTTGTACTTAGAAGTAGTCTGAAAGTGATGATGTCTGGTGGTGTTTGATCTGCTTTTTGTAAAGATCTTTTATATTATTGTGTAATACAGCTCTGTCCATTTGCTGTAGCACAAAATCATACATTTTTTTTTCCTGTTACTGGAACTTCCCCTTCTCTGGCCTTATGAATGGAACAAGACTCTCTAAACCAAAATTTTGCTGCAATTCTTTAAAAATTATTTTAATAAAAAGGTTCACTTTCAGAATTCTTGTATTGCATTTGAAACTAATCACTAGTCACTATTGCTGCTTTTGCACCTTTCATGCTACCCTTTGTTCATACCTCTTGCTTCCAAAATGGGCTCCTTCTGGAGCCCCATGTGAAAAACTGCAAAAGTTCTTCCAGGATGTCTAATCTGCTAAGATATCTCCCAGAAAACTAGACAGACTGTTGGCATCTTGTGCCTTCTGCTTGACACTAGTGGTTGTTACTAGGTAAATTCGCTGTAGTTCTGGGTGCAGCCTAGTGTCTGCAGCGAGATCTTGCTCTGACTGCAAATCCTAGACAGAAATTAGCAGTCATGACTGATTCACATGTAGCTTTGGTTCTGCCTGCCCTTTGAAAAGACATTGGCTGCTCTCAGGAATATTTTATGGTACTCTTTAGAACTCTTTTGAATTTTTTTTCTTGTGGTTATGGGAAGCTATTCTGGACAGTTCTTTCATGGTTCTCTGAAAGAAAAATTTTATGCAGAGCACTGACAAGTTTCCTTCTTATTTTAGTCAGCATCTTTGCCATGATTGCACAGGCGGATGCCTACATGGAGTTGGTTTGTGGGTTCTTGGGGGGCGGGGAAAAGCCTGAACATTAAGTTGCAATGTTGATACAGTTTGTTTGGTAGAAGCTGCCTATGGGAAGCAAGAAAAAAAAAATGTTACTGTCTCCCTACCCACAAAAATAAATAAAATAAGTTAGTAGTAGCAGTTCTGACTGGATAGCATAGGTCATTCAGCCAAAAAGTTACAGGCTTAGTGATGTTACTATTGAATACCGAAATATATTGAGTATGTGGTTCAACTTGTGGTATGGCTTTTTCAGCCATGGTGTTTCTATCTTTTTGTTTCTTCTTTTCTTTCACCTCTCCCCTTTCTGGGCTGTCTTCCATATAGGCAAGGCTTTCTACATATTGTCAGTGACAGATATTGTAACCAGACATCCAATTAACCTAATTTTCCTAAGGTTGGACAAAAACATACACATACACACACTTGGCACCATCTGTAAATAAATAAACAATTCAAAGAAGTTTATCAGCCATGTGCCTATATCTTGCAATAAGTTTATACATAAAACTTAGCCATTAGCGTATTAACAGATCCGCTAGGGAAGAATAACCTATTCAATATTTTTCTCTCAATATCTTCAATTAGATTATTACTGCTACTGTGTTTCCCAGTTAAAAACTGATGGTGAGAAAGGATAGAAGTAGACAAAAAGTAGAAAACCACAAAAATGACAAGTATTTTTTCTTTCGATGCTCCTTGTATGTGAAATGTGTGCTAATTAGAAATCTATGTGCTGTGAAATTTCTTAAGCATATTTGAAAGCTCATGGTGTTTTGTTAGTCACTTACAGATTTTGCACTTGCTTACAACGTACTAGTGTATTGCAAGCTGGAATTCCTGAAAACATCTTATATGTTTACTTTCAAGACCTCCTGTTTGGAACTGATGAATTTAGGTGTTTCTTTGTTGGCTGTTTTGTATGTGACTTAGTGAGGCTTTCAGGAAAATGAAGTAGCTCACCTTAAGGGAAAGGAGTTGATTTATCTTCTACATAGAGATTGGTAGTTTTGTTTAAAAATTGAAAATCCTTCTATTACTCAGTCTTAATGTACATGGAATCTTATACTTGCTTGTTTGGGACTAAAAGTTATTGCAACTTCAGTAGCTATCGTGTCATTCGATTCAGAATAAAAAGCCGTGGTTTTGTGGGTATCCTAGAAAGGCTGTGCTTATATAAATGCTCCTTCTAAAAACTTGATCTCTTTTGCTATGTTTTAGCACATTTTAGTTTGTGTTTTAATATATTAAAAGTTACTGGCATTAAAGCTACCTGTGTATGGAATTTTTGTATTAAGTAAGCATGTTTATTTGCTGAGAATTATTGCTGAGAAAGATAGCAAAATTTTAATGCAACGTTAATTTTTACATTAAAAAAAAGCCCATGTGATACTGCTCAGTCTTTATTCTTTCAGTTTTTATAATGCTCAGTCTTCAAAATGACCTTACTTTGCCTATGCTTACTGTGTCTTCCCATCTCTCTTTACAGCAGTTCTGTGGTGTTCTTGGTCACACATTTATGGAGTTTCTGAAGGGCAGTGGAGACTACTGCCAGGCACAGCACGACCTCTATGCAGACAAGTGAACTGTAGAAATTCATTACTACTCCACCAAGAAGCCCCCCTAAGAGTGGTTGACCAGGATAAGAAGTATTGAATTGAAATTGGCAGAGCATTTAACAGAGAATTCAGACCTGGATGGGGTAAACCTCAGTGCACTGCCTTTCTTTTGCCTCAGTATTACTGGATTGAAGAATTGCTGCTTCTTGTTAGGAGGTTCATTTCATTTCCCATCGCTCCCAACTTCGTACTTCCAAGCACTGAGAATTTCAAGTGGAGTATAGTGAAGTAGACTTCAGTTTCTCTACATCACTTCTGTATTATTTTTTTTTAATCCTTTCATAATCTTGTTGCATGTTTAAATAAATTAAAATGGCCCGAATGAACCGCCCAGCTCCTGTGGAAATCACCTACAAGAACATGAGATTCCTAATCACACACAATCCAACCAATGCAACCTTAAACAAATTTATAGAGGTAAGATAAGGACAAAATTTTATCAATATGCTCCATGTTTCTGGAAAAAAAATGTATATTATTAACAAATTCTTTCTTTTTTAGTTAACGTGACTCTGGAACCCATATGAGGAGTTACTGTGCTGCTTATATATTGACTTTCTCTTTTCCCCAAACAGTCGTGCCATACTTTATAGAGCTATGAACAAATGTGTTTAGGTAGACTTTGGGCTTCCTCAGTACACACATTGCAAAGTAAGATACTGAAACAACATTATTACCAGTAAAGAATTTGAGGACTGGAAGTAAGAGGAGTCTGGTAGAGTTCTATAGATAACTAAGATCATAGAATCGTTATGGTTGGAAAAGACTTTCAAGATCATCAAGACCCAACCGTAAGATGCTAGATGTTAGTGGTAGATTCATTTGAAGCATTATAATGTTCCCTTGCCACTATTGGAGTCGTGATTAAAAAAGAATAATTCAGTGTGCATTGTTGATGACTACCTTAGCCATAAAAAAACAGCATTTCAGCGTTCATTCACTGTGTATCAGGAGGATTCCTCATGTTAGGAGAACATGGTTCTAGTATAGCATAAGAGAATCTCTTATGAGGGTCTATTAAGATTGTCACAGCATCTGCTTGACTGAAATTTAACTCTGCCTCTAGAGCTGGCTTTGCTAAAGCTACTCAAGTATTTCAGCATGTGCTGAAATTGCATTTCCTGACTGAAGCTGTGTTACTTAGCATATATTTCTGTATTTGAATTTTTTATCTAAATCTTGCATCTAATGGTTTTGAGGTAACCGATGCAGCTGAAGATGTGTGCGTGCATGTCAGTAGTTTCCTGTGAAAGATTGGGGTGTGCTAAATTTCAGTTTGCATTGTAGTCTTTCACAACCTAGATTTTAGGAGATATTAATATTATACTTTTGTATTATACATTCATTCAGTGTAGGCTTATGTACAAGAAGCATGGTGAACTAACCTCCACTTGGTTTTATACTCACAGCTGGATAAAGTATGCTTAGGTTGTACCTCAGCCATTAACTAAAGAGTTAAAGTGTGGATGGTGAGTTGTTGTAAGGGAGATTAGAGTGATTGCCCTATTTTTTCATAAACAAAACTTAATAGTGAAGTGAAAAGCTGTACTTCTTGTCTTCTGTTTATGGAGACCCAGAAACTGGAATCCTTGATTGCCCTCTACTCCTGATTCTAACCAGTAAGAAATGTTAGCAACCAATCTGTGGTTCTAAGGAGAGTGAGAGCAGGAGAAAACCTAAACTGTACTCGGAATGCTTTTTTTCAAGTATCTAGCTTTGTAAGACATCTGTAGAAAGAAGAAAAGAACTTACTGCAGATAAACTACTTACTTCATCAGTACTTAAATATATCTGTTGAAGTCTGGTGCAAAATTTGGATTTCCCCTCAACTTTGGGACTTAGGTAGCTTTGTTTTGCCACAATTTAAATAATCTTCAGATATGTTTATAGAAGACTCTGAGAAGTTTGTGAGCATCTCTACTGAAGCTTTTGGAATCAGATGAGAAGCTAATCTATTGATAAAATTGGGTGGTACGTGTAGTTCGTTTACTACCAAGCCATCCTTTTCTCTTTTTAGGAACTTAAGAAGTACGGCGTTACCACAGTGGTAAGAGTGTGTGAAGCCACTTATGACACTGCTCCGGTGGAAAAAGAAGGCATTCAAGTTTTGGTAAGCAGTGTACAAGCAGAGTAAAAATTAGAAATCACCTTGAACTTTACTTTCTTAATCATCTAAGTACCTTCTAGCAGCTGATAAAAGCAAAAGCTGTACAGACCTGCTTTTTTTTGTCAGAAACTGAGCAAGAGCTTATGTTCAATGAAAAGTGGTTGAAAGTAGTTCATTACAAATATTGTCAAATGTAGACTTCCAGAAAAGCCTAAGTTTGGGCGTTATCCACCGTATTCCCAACATTTTTTGGTAGGCACGTAGCAGTAGAAGTTTTGTTGTTTGTGTGTGTTTGTATTTTTTAACTTAGGACAATTACATAGCTAAGTAAATCTTTTATTCCAGGATTGGCCCTTTGATGACGGTGCTCCACCATCCAACCAGATTGTTGATGATTGGCTAAACCTCCTTAAAGTCAAATTTCGTGAAGAACCTGGTTGTTGTATTGCTGTACACTGTGTTGCTGGTCTTGGAAGGTGGGTGAAATCTTTCTCTCAAATTGCCATCCCTGGTCAGACTTCTTAAGATTTAGTATAAAGGTTTATTTGAGGCAAATGTACAACAGTCACAAGTCTAGTACTGGAATGACATTCTATTTACAAGTTGATCAGCTGATAGGAATAGCATAATCTGTTACTAAATGAAATTTGCCACAGCTGTGAATGAAGTATATTCCTATACCAAGAATATTTTTTTTTTTTAAACTTTTTTCTTTTTCATTAGGGAATCTTGCCTTTATTTTTCCTCTTCCCTTACTACTTCAGCATTATTGCCAGCTTCTTTGTAGCGAGTGAGGTATGTTGGCACATTAAGAGCAGCTTTCACCCAGTGGCTATTTGGAGAGGTGAAGAAATTTTCCAGAGTCCTAAAGTTCTATTCCTATGTGCTAATTCTAGCACTGAGCCTTGAAATTTGTGTGGATTACCCAACTAAAGCTCTTAGTGCAGCTAACCCTGCTTGTTGTTGCTCTCATACTACCACTCTAGAAGCTGCAAGGGCATGGTGCTTGTCTGTCCTGGTTACAGAATACCAGAAACTGCCCAAAGAGTAGTCACCATGGTCATAGTTTTCTTCACTTTCAACATAAAATAAAATAGAGGTTCTGCTGCTATCTACAACAGCTTCACACAAAACTGAGAGCTGATTGTAATGGTGAATGTCACCAACACAAGCCATCTTCTTTCTGTTATTTAGAACAGTATTGAACAGCAGAATCCAGTGGTATCTATTCTTTTTTTCTCCTCAAACTTGGCGCTGAAGTAGTTGAAAAAGACAAAGTACTCCAGCTTTTTTTGTTTCCATGTAAGCTGTGTCTTCATCCCTGAATATACAGAACCATTTTATTGAACTTGTTACTAGACACCCAAGCTTTTTGCTGGCACATAGCGAGGGTTCATTTTGGTTTTGTCACAAATGACAGATGATTTGAGTTAGGTCAGTTTCAAGCTAAGTACCAGTGTTCTGTCAACTAAAGAATAGTCCTCTTTGGCAAGGAAACTGCATCTGTTTTAAAGACTTGTGACAGATTTTGAGGACATATTACATTAGTTTTTATTTGACCCACATGCTCTTCTGATTTCTGCTTCAGACCTTTTATTTCTAATGAGGGTCTCTTTGTGGGAAGAAAAAACTCACAAGTGAATATCTGCAAGGATGGAGTCTGTACAACCTCTTTGGGAAACTTTCCAGTGTTCAGCCTCCTTCAGAGTAAAAAAGTTTGTTTTCCTTATGTTCAGATGAACCTTCTTGTGTTTCAGGTTGTGCGTGTTGCTGGACACCACTGAAAATAGAAATCTTTACATCCTCCCATCAGATACTTATACACGTTAATAAGATCGCCTCAGTCTTCTCTTCTGCAGGCTGAACAGTCCCAGCTCTCCCAGCCTTTCCTCCTAGAACAGATGCTCTAATCCTTCTCGCAGCTTAGTAGCCCTTTGCTGGGTTTGCGCCAGTAGCTCCTTGTCTCTGGTATTGGAGGGCCTGAGAGCTGGACACAGCACTCCAGGTGGGGCTTTGCTGCTGCTGATAGAGGCAAGGGATCGTCTCTCTTGATTTTCTCTCAGTGCTCTTCCTGCCCCAGCCCAGCAGGTTGTTGGCCGTCTACCACCGTAAGGGCGTGCTGCTTATGGTCACCTTATTGTCCACCAGGACTCTGACCTTTGTGGGAGAAAGAAAGGGTTGTGTTTTGATTTGTTGTGCTCATATATACCTAAAATCAGCTGACCATTAGCTCTGGTGAACCTTAGTTTCATTAAAATCTCTTTTAGGGAAGAGGAGTAGCCATAAAAACACTAATATAATGTCTTAATTCATAGGGAAAAAAAAAAAAAAAAACACCCCACCACCAAAAAACTTGCCTCTTCCCTGGGGAAGAAGACAAGACAGGATAGAAAAGAGAACTGTGAGAAGTTGTGTTTGTTTTGTGTTTATTTCTGAGAATGCGCTGGCAGGTGCTGAACTAGAGGTATTTTCTTTTTCACCAGGGCTCCAGTCCTAGTTGCTCTTGCACTGATAGAATGTGGAATGAAGTATGAGGATGCAGTGCAGTTCATAAGGCAGTAAGTGTGAAGCTAACATCGAGTTACTCCCAAGACAAAACACTCTGACATCTACCTGGCTGCTAATAGAAGTCCTGAATGCCCTGCTTGTTTGTTACCCTTTTACAGGAGATGTACTAAATCTGGTTTATCAACTTTTAGCATACATACTGCATACAGTCAGTGTTTTAGGATGTGGTGTGGGGGACAGGTACTCTCTGTTCCCGTGAAAACTCAGTAAGTAATTATTTGAGCAAGCTCTTTAAAAATCAAGCTTTTAGTTAGATTTTCTCCTGGCCTTTTCTGGTACCTAAAAAAAAATCTTTCTTTGGATTTTCTGGTAAATGTTTGCAAGTAGAATTAGACTAAAAATTTTAGCCTTAATTCCTGGAGCTTGCAGGTTTCGACTGTAATTAAAAGAAGTTGCAGTTCACATAAATGCTATATTTTGTGTGTAATTGCCAAGCCTTTAAGGAATTAAAACAAATTCTGCTTGCACGTATCAGGCTTCCAACTTGTCACTATGTATGTATGTCAGCCTGTTACTTATTTCAAAAACTTGGTAAAAATACCTGTTTTTCACAGGTTCATTTTTTAAACAAAACCAAAGAAGATCAGTTTCTGTTAAATTTATTTTTTGAGAGTTGCAATATTCACTTTCTTAATATTATACTATTATTCTTAATATTATACTATTAATGATCATCTAAAGGAATTTAGTAACTCAAGCTATTTTATTTGTGAAGGTAAACTACTGCCTGGCATGTAAAACTTCTACATTTAACTTTATTACCCTTGTTTTGTGTACTTCAGTTACCCTTGTTTTGGCTACAGCCTCAATTTAAAAACAACAACAAAAACAACCAAGAAAAAAACCCACAACTCCCTAAGGTGTCTATTAATTCATTAGGCAACTATGAAAGTAGAGGAATATTGTGTTTAAAATATTTTCCCTTTGTTCAGGAAGCGGCGTGGAGCCTTTAACAGCAAGCAACTTCTGTACTTGGAGAAATACCGCCCCAAGATGCGTCTGCGTTTTAAAGACTCCAATGGTCACCGAAATAATTGTTGCATACAGTAAAGCTCAACAGCCTATGTTGCTTCCTTGGGATTAAAGGATGGAAACTAGAATTAAGCAGACTGCATGCCAAAGACATGGGTCTGATTTTTAAGTAGTAAAGAAAGCTTCCTTAGGAGTACTCAGTAGGCTAAAAGCTTGGTAGAAATGCGACTTATATATTAAGATAAATATCCATCTGTTTGGAGAACCAGTAAATGTTTTTCTTGTACCCTGTTTCTGAACTGTGTCCTTGTTTGTAACTTACCAGTTCAAATATCCTTAATCATGCCATTGAGTCTTTCCATCTGGTTTCAGCTATTAAAAATTGGAGTACTAAAACACATTGATCTGTTGAGCGATTAGGTGCCAAAATACCCAGCATATCATCTGTGTTTTTTTTTTTTTTCCCTCCTTATAAACAAGCATAGTTCTGTTGACTTAAGAACTACCAGCTTATTTGGACCTTATTATTTTTTTCTACAGTCATTTCAATATTGAAGAATATGGCCTCTAAGATAGTCTTGCCTGCTCACTGTATGTTTTGTCTCCCACAATCGCACTAGAATTACCAGGATTTGCACAGTCTTTGGTTATTGTTTTTTCTTTTTTTCTTTTTCTCCTCCCCTTAAATACCATGAATTACAGCAACTTTTTCTTTTCCCCCCAGTGTCTGTACCTTTCTGTTATCAGAACCTCTCCATTTTACCAATCATCACTCTCTGGTTACTCATGTAGAAAATCTTTTTACATTGTACAGAAGCACACAAGTCTTTAATGTCTCCAGACAAAAAGCCTTACAGTAAAATTAATGTTGTCACTTCATGTGCAACTTAACAGAGGGCCTGAAAAGGTTGGGAGGGGCTATTTAATATTTCTAGTAAAATGTTGCCTTTGTCTTGTGCAGGAAGTATAGAATATGCCCTTTACTTTAGTAAATATTTTTTTAAAATGTAGAAATGCTCTGTTATTGTAGCTAAAAATTCTTAATCAGAAAATTTCTGAAAAAATCTTGTAGTTTCTTTTACTGTACCTATTGAAAGTTGTTTACCAACTATTGCTTTGTTGAAAGTGTGATTTTTTTTTTTTCTTTTGTTTTTCCTCCTTGAGTTTCTGCTATGACTTCGGCAGACCTCTCTAATATTTTGTATGCCTTTCAAGCTGCGTAAGTTAATATTTGGATACTTGATAATTTGTTTTATTATGTAATTGATAAAATGGTGATGTGTATTAATGTTAGTTCAACCATATATTTATACTGTCTTGGGAATGTGTGGTTATAGTTCTATGGGAGAAATAATTTTGCCAGTGTTCACCAGCTTGTAAAATCTAGTGCGAGAGCTTAAACATCTAAATAAATACTGAAATGCACTTACAAAGTTTGCTGAAACACTTTTCATGGCTTTCACTTCTTTTGTGTACTTTGTCAGCCATCTTAACGTGCCTAAATTCAGGATCTATCCAGGCCTTTTTCTTTTTTTTTCCTTTTATCTTTCTTTCTTTTAATCTGGGCCCTCGTGTCCCCCTTGCTGTAATGTTTGCTGTTTGTTTTACTCATAAATAAATGTGGACAAAAATAAATAGAGAACACATCATTTCTTTATGGAGATTACTTCTGATTTCCCCAATAGATAGTTACTAACTTTATGCGCTTGAAGCTGCCTTTGCCGCAAATACAAAAGAGCATGAATGTTGGCAAAACTTGGTGGGTGAGTTTATAAACAGTAGAATCTTATAAATTCTATATTTTGACACAATGCTTCATTGTCAAGACTGAAGCTATATCCAAGTAGATTCTCTCTCAAAAATAACTTTACCCAAAGCCTGTTCAGGATTGAGTTTTCAAAGAAGGATGATGGAGATTCTTGTTGGGAACTCAAAGATTATTTGATAATCATATGGGCTGCTCTTCTCCATACTGATCATTACACTGGGCATAGGTAGGATTAAATGTAGGATTAAAACTCTAAAACCTCTGTTTAAACATATCTTGCCTTTCTAAAAGGCCAAGTAGGATGCTACCTTCAAAAAAATGCTCTTTTGAAAGACACAGAATTTCACACAGAATTTGAACGTCTTCTCAAGCGCAAATCATTTAGCTCAGTCATGAATTCTACAGAGGGCTGCATGAATAACGTGGCTGTTCTCATTTGGCTGGTAAGTAGAGGTTAAATTCAGGTTAAGGGCATTTTGATTAGAGAAATAGTATATTGATATTGGTTGTTATCTTCAAGACTGCCACTTAATTTACTAAATTTGCAGAGTGAGATAAAACCTTGAAGTCTGTTACATTCATTTTCCTATTTTCATAAATTTCTAGTTAATTGGAAATGTTTCGCATCTGTGCAAATGTTTTTGCATCTTTACCATTCTAATAGCTTTCTTAAGTTGGGAGACTTTTCTGCTTTGCAAAGGTACTTGAAGTGTACTTCAAAGATGCTTGAATTAAAGCAGTGGAAGTTCAGCTCCTTAATGTAAAAGCAAAATTGACAAATATATAAAGAAAAAGGCTAAGGGAGGAAACAGCCTCTCTGAATTGGTATCAGATGCTTGAGGAGATCAGATTTCACACAGGGAGTTGCAATATTAGAGCATATCTTCTGATACACATGTCTGTAAAAGCTGGTTTTGTAATCCTTTTCTGGTTTGTCAGGCTCCCTTTCGTGGCAAAAATTAACTGAAAATAACCTCATGCAGTAAAACAGACTATGCTTCCTGGGGCGGGGGGAGGGAGGGAAGATCAAATGAACTTCTGAACTGCTAACGTGTTTAACCATGAATACCAGAGGCAATGGAAAAATATTTTTTCTCCTTTAACTGCCTGGTCAGATTATTAGGGATTAAAATGCTGACCACACTGAAAATGAAGATAGCAGAGGGAAGTGTGCAGTGGAAATTAGGCAAGCTTCTGTGTAACTTGCACAAGTTTACAAACAGAAGGGGGAAGCTTTGCCTCTTAACAGTAAAGCCTTGAAAGGTGGGAGCAAGGCTTGCTACTGTTGTGTCTGGTTTTAGATGCTTTGGATAAAAATGTAACTGCTTTGTTCTCCATGTGGATATGTTCTTACAGTATTTAATGACACATTTGTAGGCCCTGTTTCTACTGGACCCTGTTGCCTACTGTGGTTTGTAAATGACACCACTGCCCACAGAAATCCTCAGCACACTGGTAGCATAAGTTAAATTATACAGGAAACATGCGGAGAAAATAGCAGAAAATTGATGAGTTCTGCATCAGTTGAATCCTTCCTTTTAAATACCAGGGAAAGGCAGTCAAACCAGGCATTCTGTAAACAGGTATCCAAATTCAGGCATAGAGTTAATGTTAAATACAAATCTGTTGAATCTAATTCTTGGAAATGCTGAGTAATTGCTTTTATCGGAAGTCATAAAAACTGTTAAAAAACCAGCATTTTCCAACAGCATTTCAAGCTAATCACTCAAAACTGAAGCAATTGTGAAGTGTGATCACTCAAAACGATCAAGCATTCACAAGTTTAGAAATAATGCAAATAAAATTGAAACTATAGTCTGTCCCTCTGAAATATAAATAATCACACCTTTTTTTTATTTGCAAGATTAAATAACACTTATATACATGATCATATTAGTATTTTTATTAGGGTCAAAGAAGATTAAATCTAATTTAGAATTTGTACTTAATGCAGAATTACCTACATTTACCTACTGTTTCTTCTCCAGTAAACACTATAGACCCTGTTGCTTTAGAAGCTCTACTTGTCTTTTACAAATACACTTGTTAGGTGAGAACTGGAATTAGTGAAATTTTATGGATGGAGAACAGAGAATAAAGGAAATTAACAACCAGTAGTCAACAAACTGTCATTTCTAAACTTGTGAATGCTTGACCATGTAGCATTAATTTTTTTTCTTTTTTTTTTTTTTTTTCAATGCACATGGCATAATTTAAATAGCTACTGAAAGATAGTACCCAATACAATGTTTCAAGCTTGTTGCGGGTCTTGCTGTGTCATTAAGTAAGCATTTTCTATGGAGGTGGTGTTACATAAGAAATCCTACAGCAATACCTGGGAAGCACATTTTTGTACATATTTGTGTAATTTCTACTAGGATTATTATCACAGTAATAAAAAGTATTTATAACTGGCAAATTTAGTTCAAAACTTAGAACCAGGCGGAAGTTGTTTTTCTTGAGTGATGGGGAGGGAGTGACTCATCTAAACAAACATGGACTTTCACAAGTCAGTGAAGGCTTCCTTTATAATCAGAGGAAGGAAGTTTGCACTGCAGTCATGCAGTTCGTCATATGGTGAAATAGATACCTAAGACAGATTAGATGAAAAGCCCTTCGATTTTTCACGTAGTCCATAAAAGGAGCACAAAAGAGCAATTTGAGTCTACAATGCTGTTTTCTCCAGATAGATGAAATCTCACCCGTATTTTTAAAAATACCAGGTAAGAAATGATTTTAACATAAAATCTTTCTCTTAATGTGCATTAAACAGATGTCGATAATTATAACCTGATTTGATTTTCTATTGATACAGATTTATGCAGGAAACCAGAATAAGACTGCCATTATTTTCCTCTTGGTGATTACCTGCGTGAATGCTGTTAGCTTTGCTAGATACTGTTCTAACGTATTCTGTCCTCAATGCATTGATAATTAATTATCTAAATAACACAAGTTTCTTATCAGTGGAAAAATCTTTGTGAGGTAACAGTGGTTAAAGAGTGTCTGACAAGAAAAGATAAGGACAGATAAGGCGGATCAAGTTGCCTGCTTCTATTTCTGATTCACAGGAGAGCTCATTCCAAGTGTACCTGAAGAAACCCAGATACCAGGGTGCTTGGATACATGGTAATGCTCAGCGCAGAAATACACAAACAGCAGGTGACCTTTGCTCTATCAACAAAACATATAACCTGTGTCAGCCTACCAAAGCCTAAATAAGTCTATTTTGCTGGAGAAAAAAAGATTGCTAGAATAAAAGGAAGAGATTTTTTTCCCTTTTTTTTCCCCCAGGAATAACAGATAGCGGTGATGTAATTAGAGCTATAAATGTCTAGAAAGCTTAAATTCCATACCTGAACCACGTTATTGTACTACCATTAACAATTCATTACATTCAATTAGTAATTGAATGTAAATGGCAATAATTAGGCATTAAAGTAAATAATGGTAATTTCTTTTGAAGTCTATTTGTTCCGTAATATTTTATCTTCGGTTTTTAGATGTGACTTTCTAGACTTTTGTGAAAGAAGACTCAAATCCCAGATAATTCATCACAGCTTGGTACACATACCCGAAGGGCTGGCATCTGGATTCCAGTTCGGTGGTAGAGTAACAGCAGGACCAGAGGCTTATCCTCCATGTAAATTTGCACGTGAAGGAAGATATTTTACCAGTGAATTTCATAGATATTTTTTCAGGAAAAAAAAAAAAAAAAAAAAAAGGTAGACCTCAAGTTCCGCTCCCTTCAGACTTTGAAGGAGAAATTGAAAATGAGGTTTTCTTCTCAATCCACGCAGCCACAGGTAGCGCGCTGATCTGAGTGGGAGCGTGCTATCACTGTGCTCCCATGCTAATGCTAATAGGAGGCTACAACTGCTTAATTTATCTTCTTCAAAGTTCTTCAATTTCCATGTAAATCTGGGTGTTGCAAGATGAGAAATGCAAAACTTGGGATGCACCCTTAACATTTAAATTTAGCAGTTCAACAACTTCCAGTTCATGCTAACAAGAACAGATAAAGGCCAGGGGGCACAGCAGAGCTACAAACTCTGACAGGGTTCCCTCTCTACAGTATGCCCTAAGTACAGACCTCCCTGGAGCCCAATACATATGTTTTCTGAACCATTTCCCTCCCTCCTTCCCTCCAGGATGGGCTTCCCTATTGTCCTGTCCACTCTTTGCTGTTGCCTCATGGTAGTGAGGACACAGTGTGAATATTCCCATAAGCTGCCTGTGGCCCGCATGGAGTATCTCTGCACCATGTCTTTATCGTATTTTTTTGTACTATCCAGCCAGGATTGGTGTAGCCAAGGCGCAGGATTTGTTTCTAAGCAAGCACTTCTTTTAGACCAGTCACATGATTTTAGAAAATTACCTGCTCTGTGTTTTTAAGGAGCCTATGGTCCTGAGGGAGGGTGTGCAAGCTTCCCCACGGTTGTGCTTCATCTTTTCACTTCTCCTGCTTCTTCAAGTGTCCGATCTCAGTTAACCATTTGGTGCATAAGCCTTGCTTTATTACCTTGAGATTGCTCATCTTCCAAGTCCTTGATTTCCTATTTCAATCCTATTGTCCCTTCCTCCCCTGACTGAAAGACTTTAGAAGACTTCATAAGCTTTAATAGTTAGCTGGTTGGGATGTAGAAAGATATTGTCTTTTAACAACAGTCTCCTCTTTAAAGTTTCTCTGTTTATTGGCTATTACTGTTGTGCACTTGAAAATGAATTGAAATGGTAAATATAAATTACAGTTTTAGCTATGAAAGATGTAAAGAACCAATAGTTTCCACTAAGAATACTTGCTCATGAGAACATATTCATGACAGGCTTCAAATTAATTAACTATGGAGTTTTTTGAAATATTGATATTGGCAAATTCTGCATATAGTAAAAGGGTAGTCTGCCATTGACCCCGGGAAAAAATGAGGGCAAATGGGCTAAGAAATGCTGTTGTCTAATTATTAAGCTGTGATGATGTAATATGACATTAGAGAAAATAGATAGCAGGAAAAAAAAACCCATTTTTTTTAGTGTTGAATGTTTAGTAGATGAAAGCAACTGCCCCCCGTGTTTCCTTGAGTGTATTTTACTTTTTTCTAGTAAGAAAGTCTGCAGAGGTCTGCAGTGCATGATATTCTAAAAAGCAAAGGATTTTACAAAGCAAGTGCAACACAGAATTAACTGTGCTTTAACATGATTTAAATCAAGTATCTTGAGACAAAATACACATATCAAGCCCAAAAAAAAAAAAAAGATGTTCTTGTGAGAGCTTGCCCAAGCTGTTCTTGGCCTATTGCTATATCTCTGTTTTTGTTAGAGAGGAAAATATTATCCTGGAGCCTGGGAGAATACTTGTTACACTGCTATGATAGCCATTTAGCCATCAGCTTCTCAGTTCCACCTATTGAGCAATCCAGCTCCTTTCCACATGTTGACAATTGACGAAACAGTAATTAACACTCAAAAGAAAGGCTACATTTTAGGCCAGTAGGATATGTAGACCAGTTGGATGTGTAGCATTTCCAAAGGTACTATTTAGGGGGGAAAAAAAGGGGGGGGGGGCGCTTGGAAGAGCACAACAAAGTTGTAAGAGAAACCAGTAAGTGAAAAGAGTAGTGGCTGAAAAAGTCCTTGGAACTGTAAGAAAATAACCCTTGTCTTTTGCTGTTGCTTTCTCTTGCATTGGGTGCAGTAGGGCTCTGCATTTATTTATTGAAAATAAACAGGTAGTTTTCCAATGGAAACAACTTAAAAGATCTGGAACATTACCAAACACCTCAGGTGTAAGGGGATGACACTGCTAGGAAAAAAGCAGATGGTGCAGTTGGAATTATGTGTAGCTGAGCTCAAAATTATACACACAAAATTATCTGCAATGACTAAGAGACTGTCTTTTGTGGTGGTGGTGGTGTGTGTATATAATTATATATGATAAATGTATATTATGTATATTAAGTGCAACCACAGTGTAGATGCTAGAGGTAGGAAAGCTCAGTAGATGTGACAGGCCATGGTGACTCTAAGGGTGTCACAATGTGGGCTGTAGCATAAAAGAAGTATATGAAATCTACTGAGATGGGTCAAATGAGTTATGTGACTTTTGAAAATATAAAGAAAGGACTGAATAGGGCAAAGAACAATGACGAGATTATTAGTAATGCTTTGTCTGGTGCTCGTGTCAAAAGTAATGAGATCAAAAGGGCTGAGTGCTGGAAAATGCATGCAATGCAATGGGATGCAAATGTACCAAACTGAACTTTACTTTAGACAGTCATTTCATTTCTTCATGTAACCTCAAGCGTATATCAGGGTTTTAACACCTTCTTGAAAGGCAGTGACTGAAAAGACGTAGGAGAAATTAGTTCCATTAAACCAGTAGCTCAGTTCTGTATGACTATAAAAAAAGCAATAGTTTTGCCTAGCGAAGGAGAGGTAATTTCTGAGCTGGAGAAGCCGAGGGACAAAGCAGGGAAAAAAATAAAAATTAAAAAAAAAATACAGTGATTTGTGTAGAGATGATTTAAGAAAGATGGAGAATATTTTTTATTAAGATAGTAAGATAAAAAAATTGATGGAGTTAAAAACAGTGTGCTCTGTGTTACGGTCTTGTTACAACTAAAATCTCTGGTAGGGCTGAAAATGCATACACTTTTACAATACTGTAGCTTTAAAGCCACCACCCCCCTTAATGTGATGGTAGCAACACAAATACTGTTTCAGTCTTTCTGGCGCCTAGGAAACCTTACAGAACATGCACCTCAAAGTCTCTACAACAGAGCTGAAGAAGGAGGCAAAAGAAGGAAAATTTTGATTTCCTCACCTTTTTGTCACTGTCTTTGTCGTGACATTTTACAGTGTTTGTATTTGGTTACAGAATACTATGTAAAGGCAGTATAAATATATTCAAAAGATAAGTATAAGGTTCATGTTAAAACTGTGAATAGTCCTGCTTTCAGGGTGTATTCAATCTGAAATATGCAGATATGTGTATATGCAACAAAAAAAACAACATTGAATTTTAATATTCATTTAAAAAAAAAAAAAAAAAAAAAAAAAAAAAGGATGTTGCATCTAACTAATGTTGTAATGCACACTACCAAAGGATGGTCTCTGCTTGGGGACTTTTATTGGGTAGCATTCTGCAGAGGCTTCAGGATGTGATGGTCAGGTGACGTGTCACAGAAACTCCTTTGGTGTCAGTCCGTGTCCGTATGTCCCACAGCTCCCTAGGGACGTGCATGGAGGAATAGTTACCGGAAAACAGAGAACCAAAGAGAGGAGCGCGGCGAGGTAGCTCGCCATCGTCCCCGGAGGACGATACGCCCTGGAGCCAGGCTCGCGCTCCCGTTTGGGTTGTAAGAACTGATGAACCCGGAGCACCACGACTTGGATGGATCCGCACGGAGGGACCGCCACAGACGGGGATCCACAATGGGCCCCTAGCGCGGGCCAGGCCGCGTGACGGTGGCTGCCGCGTGCGGACGAGGGCTGCGGGGCTGCACGCAGGGCTGCGGGGCTGCATCTCAGACTGCAGAGGCACCGCGAGGGCCTTTCCGGACACGGCTCTGGAAGCCGCTGGCACCGCACCGTGACGTTCAGCCTTGGGGCAGGCCCGGGCAGCTCCCGCGGGGACAGCTACCGGCGCTCGTAACAAGCCGCCGTCAGCAAAGCTGTTACCCGCAGAGCCGTTAATCGACCAAAGGAAGCCGGTAACCGCCAGCAGGGCCTTCCCCCGGGGCCCGCGGCTGCCCCGGCGCAGCCGCCCCGGGCCTGGCCGGTGCCGCTCTGGGCGCAACCCCCGCCATCACCCCGCGCGGCGCGCCTGCGCAGTGCCGCGCCCGCCTCCCCGTAAACA
>PTEX01000285.1:286049-368694 GCA_003342815.1 Eudromia elegans
GCGGGGCAGCCGCGGCCTCGCGCGCTGGGTCCCCCGCGCCTCCCCGGCTCCGAGCTCAGTGCGGCGCCGCGGCCGCGTGCCCGTCCCCTGCTTCCTGCTGCCGGGGCCGGGCCTGTCTGGGCCTTAGCGAAGCCGTCGGTGCTGCGGAACGAGGCCGCGCGGGGCCCGGCCCGGCCAGGAGAGGAGAGCAGAGCGCCGCGCGCGCGGGTGGATCCGCGGCTGCGGAGCGAAGCGCGGGGGCGGGCAGGGAGGAGGGGACGTGGTGGCGGGTCCTGCGCGGAGGCGCCGCGGCTCCCGCGCGGGTGCCTGCGCATCCCGCGTGTGAAACCCCTGCGTTCGGTTTGGGAGAGCAGGGGCAAGCGTCGCTCAGCCGTGGAACCACCACAGGGCTAAGGGTGGCACAGTGAGTGTACGGCTCCCGAAAGCACTAACTCACACTGTATCTCACTTTCACAATTTATTTTACAAATTCATCAGCTAAGGCTTGAGAAATGTATAAGGAAGACCTTGAACTCTGTTTTAAATGATTATTATTTCTGTTTTATTGGAATAATTTAAGTAGTTTTTACACTTCATGTATAACCGCTAATAAAACTATTACTTAGCTCTCTGTTTTATAGAGAAGCTTTTACTTTTAATTTATGTGCAGTTATCCTTAAAGATTGTCCAAGTAGAAAATTTTAAACATTCTGATTTTTTTTTCCAGCTGTCTTATCCTGTAATTGTGTTACTCAGTTGAAGAAACCCTGGAGTCTTCTTGTTCTTGTCTATGGGGTTTATTTCCAAACCCTCCTGCGTTTCAAGTCACTGAAAGGGTCCCTCGCTCCAAGCTATATCTGCTAGCTCTTACTCACTCAGTTTATCACAGGGTTGAGTTGGTTAGCTGTTGTGATTTTTGGAAAGCAGAAGTTCTGAAAAGTCTCTCGTTATTATATACCATATTTCTGTCAATTCTTCTTTTAGAAGGCTTGGCATTATCTTGTGGAGGTGCCGTTCCTATTGTATATAAAGAGTAGACTAATAAAGAGCTCATCAATGTATGTCTCACAAAAATATTTTAGCTGTTATTTTAAAGGAAGTCTCTAATGATTTTTTCCACTTCATTTGATGAATACTGTTAAACTCAAGCCTTGAAAAGGCAAAAGGGAAGTAAATTATAGGATATGATAGACCTTCATTATCTTGCTTCTTACCTCAGAAACTTTTTTTATCAGAAAAGTAATACCTTTAAAAGTGATATTTTGGATTACTGACAATATCCCATGAGCTGTCATGCATTGTATGTTAGCAGGAAAATGGAAAATGTAGACAACTAGTGTCATCCATCCAAAGTGGTGCCATTACAATCATATGACTGGTATGTTGCTCTTGCACACCTCAGTAAGCTTTACCATTAAGCATCTAAGTACTTCTGAAAAACCTAGTTCTGATGGATGCTTCCACATGAATCCTTATCAGAGGATTGGCAAAACTGGAGAGTCATAGAAATAAAAGTGCTCTATCTGGAAGGATTGACAAAAACTGGTGGAACCTATCACATGACAATGCTTATAGTTCAAACTGAAAATACTTGCATCAATTTTTGAGGGATATGAGAGGGGAAAGAGGTGTAGAGCATGTGAGTAGAGATGGAAATGGGGGAAAAGAATAATCTTTCCTCTTTTTCTTGTCAGGGAAATGTCTCTTATTAGTCAGGTTAAGTGAGAAATGTAGAGGCATATGGAGTAAAGAAGAGATGGGGGGAAAAAGAAAAGAGATGGATAATATTTGATTGTAATTGCTCTTTCCTTTCTCCCCCTCTCCCTTTTTTTTCTTTTGGTGAGCTTCGAAGTATTCATTTATGGAACATTCCAGCAAAGGAAAACAGTGTAATACAAAGCAAATTTGAAGGATACTATGATTTATAATTCACTTTCTTGTCAGGACTTATAGTGCGATGTTTTTATGTCTCTTCCAGGTCTAAAAGGAGGACTGGAAATATATTTTATAAAGGATAAGTAATAGTAGGAGGTTACTCTCTTCAAAAGAGAAGAACTACTCATTCAATGTTGTATGATTTGCTAATTTGTTTTTATAGGATTAAGAAAAGACATCTTTCTATCTTCGTCTATGCATTTCTCTGTCTTCTAATTTAGCCCTTTGTTTAATTTTCCTTTTTCTTTGCACTTACTGAACTGAGTGCAGTTCTTGTTGAGGAATAGACAATGACCACTAGCATGGTAGTGGTATGTATTCTATAAAACACCTTGAATTGTCTACTTGTCTTCTGAGTCCTCTGATAGGAACTAGTAAGAGATTTTTGGCATGCTAGTGAAGGGAAGCAACGTGTGTCTTCAGAAGGTCATAGAAAGATTTTTGAATATGATGGTGGTTTGATGTGTCAGGCTTTTGAGATTCTGATGGCAGAGTAAAAGAGGTAATATGAAGGTAGATTGGTAGGTTGGTGGAAAGATAAGGTAAAGACAATAGTAGCAGTCCAGTAGAGTTGCTTAAGAATATATTTAGAAGTACATTTCTTCTTTTTTTTTTTTTTTGTGACAAAACTTTTATTAGTTTAATAAAGTAATATAGTAATTTTATATTTAATTTTAAGTGAGGAATTATTTGAACAGATGACGCACATCACTTGCTGATGTTTTTGGCATATAACTTTTCCAGTGCATATGGACCTCATGTAAACAAAATTCATGTTTTGGATAAAACTTTTGAGTATATGCTGCTGTTGCATAGGTCTCTGGTGTCATGTTTGAAGAAAGTTTGAAGAACTAGAAAGGGATCAAATTCAGTGGTAGTTA
The DNA here is from genome assembly GCA_003342815.1 of Eudromia elegans. NCBI lineage: Eukaryota > Metazoa > Chordata > Aves > Tinamiformes > Tinamidae > Eudromia > Eudromia elegans. The sequence continues at coordinate 288,845 of PTEX01000285.1, forward strand.
AAGGCCAAAGCTCAGCAAGCCATGTTACATTCAAAGTTTATATCTATTTTTTTTTTTTTTTTAAAAAAAAAAAAAAAAAAAAAAAGAAAGAAAGACAAAGCACTGCAATTTGCTTTCACAATTCTGAGCACCTTCATTGGTTATATTATAGTTCAGGTGCTCATAAGTCCAGTGGTTGTCCGGTTAAGGATGTTTTGTCAGTGAGTTTATTCTTCAAAGGCAACTCCAGATTATGTGTTAGGAACAATGTGAATGGAATAGAAAATATGAGAAGAATAATCTCAATTTTGTTAGCAACTGTACCACTGGTATTGTGTGGTATTGAGAATCTCACTCTTCCCCTTTTTGTGCCATCGTCTGTTCATACTCTAAACTCTGTAGGCTACAACCTGTCATATTGGATCTCAGTTGCAGCTTTTGACAGAGCAATAACCAATAACATTGTAAGTAAAAGTATACCTTCTCATGCTTAAAGCCATGTGCATGTAGCACATTATGCAATATGTATTTTAGAACATCAAACTGTAAGTTTACACAAGGGAAGAGGAGGATGATAGAATGTAGCTGTGCTGGCTGTGAGCATTCTGAAGCAGTGTTGATGGGTTAGTGGGCTGTCAGTGTCCAGTCCTGGTGAATGAAAACGGACATGTTTTAATAAGTATTCTTTTTGGATACAATATTCATACAAATATTTTGAAGAGCGTGGTTTTTTAGTACATCTGTAGTTAGATGACGTCGTGTCATTAGAGTGTAGTTTCCCTCCACTGTAACTGTAAAATTCCTTTTGTCAATTACAGTTACTTATTATTTGTGTCACCTTTGCATGTCATGCTGAGCCTTCCCCCACCTCATCAAGTTGTTTTGATGTCTAAGACCACTGCTACTTGTTCAAATAGCTCCATTCCTTCTGTATGCTTTTCTGCCCATTGTTTATTATTACTACTTAAAAATAAATAGGGTTTTTTTTGAGTGGAGTATGTTATTATTTGTTATAAACTGTTTTGTCCTTAACCATTTGGTGTGGATTAGCTAAATAAAATTATTTGGAAAACAGCTGAGAATCTCTTGGATTTTGACAGTACTAATGTTTCCACCACTGTTTCAGTCAGTTACTACTTAAAAAAACCTTTAAGAGCCAAGTTCAAGTAAATTGAATATAGTATGAAAAAGCAATAAAAAGTACTCAGAAACATATATAAATGAAATGTAAGTAATTTTAATGCCACAGTGCTGTCACTTTAGCAGCTTTAGAAATCTTACAGATTGAGGTAGGTCAATAATATAAATAGGATTTTCAACATCTAGGATTCTGGCATGCCTGGAATTTTGAGTATCTTAAATAAGCCTTGATATCCCTTTCCCCTCTGTGGATAGTCATTTTCTTTTCCTCCTGTTGTTTCCAATCAGTTTTTGTTGTTGTTAAATTGCTCCCTAGAAGCATTTCATTTTTCTAATGTTTATTTTCTGAGTCTCTTAATAGAAAATAATCTTTTTAATTGAGCATAATTATTTTGAAAATATAAAAAGGTCAGCACTTTGGAGCAGTGTTGATTGGTAAGTAGGTTGTCAGTGTTTAAAATAAAAACTACCTTGTTGACCCCCACTGGGCAGTGAAAGGGAAGAAGGTAATTATGGTGAGCGCTAACTTTTGTCTATTAAAATGAATCATGTAGAAGTACCACTAAAACTAAATAGAAACATATTTTAAGGAAATGGGAATAAGGCAAACGTATCTAATAAAAAAATCCAAATATGTAATTGGAAAACAAAGTCTTGCCTTTGTGCCTAGTCCAAGAATTTTGCCAGTGCCTCAGTTAAGAAACAGGGTTTCTAGTTGCAGGTACACTTCATACCTGCGTCTGCCTGAGGTGGGTTTGCAGTAGGGTGGTGGGGGCAAGCTGATGCACTTGTATATCTGCTGAGCCATTTTAGTCTGTTCTGATTTAAAAAAAAATAATTTTTGCCTCTTTTCACAGATGAACTGAGCAATGGGACAAATATTAGTGTGCAGCACCTTTTGTTTTGGTATTAGTCTCCCGTCTGTAAGACTAGTTTAAAAGGACATGCTTGTTTTGTATGTGACTTATACTTGTATGTGAATTATACTAGTTTTGGAACTGAATAAATTAATTTTACAAGCTAACACTCCAGCTGAATAAGAAAGTATGAGGAGATTAAATCATTAAAAAAAAATACATATATACACACACATCATAATATGAATGGAAGAAATTCTGTGAGTCCAACTTAAGTGATATAGTGATATGCTTTTTCCTTTTAACAGGGTGTCTTTTAATGATGGCTAATTTAATAATGAATATTCTAACTAATGAGTTACTTGCACAAGTATTGGATTATGTGGCAGGGAGGTTAATCAAGCAAATCAACATCATAGTATATGAGAAATATACTTGATTTGTGGAATTAAGGAAAAGTTGCATTCCACAGCTTTAGCTTTTTATGATTTTTAACTCTCTTGACACCCCATCTCTTTTACTAGTACATCTGGGAGAGTTGTGTGCTGTGATGGAGTCATAGGACGTTCATTGGTGCACCGGGAGCTATTGGATATCACTGTGGGTTCAATCTGGGTGAAATCTTCTTGCCTGAGACTTACTGGTCTTTTATTTGCTCTTGTGCCTCATTTGTGAACAATCTTATTTTTTCACTGGCTCTGTGTACCTGGTAAGACTTCTCAGAGGCTTCTGTTACTGTTTAATATCGAGTGGGAAGACCCTTTTGATCTTTTGAACCAGGGACGTACACTTGGAATGTGCAATTTTGGTTTAACTAAGTGTTGCCAAGTGTTAGGAGGTTAAAATGGAGCTCACAGCTGTTTTCTAGAGAAATTAGAGATTTCTGAATTCTCTTGAGGAACTTCTAGAACTACCTTAGAAACAAGGGTCTATACAAAACCTTATTGTATCCTGTATCTTAGTGGTTTTTTTGTTGTTGTTTTGTTTTTTTTAACTTCAGATGCAAAATAAGCCCTTCAAAATCCCTATTCTTTTTAGCCATTGTTTGAATAAACCTTTTTTAAAGGCAGCAACTGTTTCTAAGCATCAGCTTTCCGGGAAGGCATACGTCTACCTTATAGACGTATACCTTATAGATTACCTTACCTTATAGATTATACCCACAGATTCTAGTTGTCATGCGATAGTTAATGCAGTAGTGAAAACGTTTTTCTAAACATGTTGCTGTTCAAGTTATGCAACATGTTGAACTTCAGCTTCTTGAACCAGGTATGGTAAAGCTGTTGTTCTTCATGCTTTCCCAGTGTATTTCTCTGTTTGGAAAACTACACTTGTAGAACATACATTTTTTAATTTTGTGGCTGTAGGATTTTACATGCAAAAACTTACATGCCTACAGTGATCTTTTGATGCAAAATTAGAGTAGAAATTGTGTTTGACCATAGAGTTGTGCTCCAGAAGTGAATTTTCTCATAAAATTTACCTTTAATTTTTTTCTGATAGTTAGCTTGGTGTTGAAGGTGGCTGTGTCTTTTGTGTGAACAGTTAGTCACTGTGGCAGTTGGTTATTTTCAAATGCTCTTAGTTTTCTGCATAGTGCTTTTGCAAAAATGTAGATGTTTAGATATTCTTTTATTTTCATCCTACTGCTGAAGGTAGAGGTGTGTTAATGTTTGCAACTATTTTGATGGTGAAGGCTTTCGTTTGCCTGAAAATTATTACTAAAAAGTGCTCTTGATATTAAAGCAATACTTAACATTAGCACTACTTTGTTAGTAGAACTGTTTGAATAAGAATTGTGTAAATGTTTCTCTTTGAGGTAGGGAAAAACAAACAAAACAAACAAACAAGGCACTGAGAGTGCCTTGTAGTAAATGTGTTCAGAGTTGTTACTGCTCTTTGATATTTGGTTTTGAGGTACAAAAAATTGCTTACAGTGGTTCACAAATGTTGTATCTGCAGTGTCATTGGCACTGGCTTGTGGTGAAGTTCACACTATTTTAACCTATGCCTTTTTTTCTATTGTGCTTGTCCAGTGTGCAAAGAATTCTCCTTATAGGAAGATGTTTTAAAGTACCAGCTTATGGCATTTGTAATTAGTTTCTTTCTTTGAACCACTGTGGATGTTGTAGTTTATCCCATATAATATCTAGTTGTTGTGACTACATTGCATGAAGTTAGTAGAACAGGTTATATGGTGCAGTGTAGTGCTTACCTGGTTCTGCCTTGCTTTTTTTATTCAGAGTAATTTGGAAATTACTTTGTGATTTGAGGGGGAAAAAAATAAGAATATGGACTGGTGTAGGTATTAGTTGCCATGATATATATATATATATATATAAAAAAATACAGTGCATCAGTTAATAGAAATAGTGCAGTTTTTGATGTAGAGAGTTGTCAAAGTCTAACACATTTGTTGCTGCAAGACTGTTGCCTTCCTACTTGGATTCATCTAAGCATGTGACTTGTTCTTGCTTCTTGTTAGGTGTCTGGTTGGTAGGATAGGTTATGCTGCTGTTTTGTCAAGGCTATTGTAAAGCCACTGTGCTCTGCAGAGGCCTAGTGACTTACCTGCCCTGGATGTTTTCTTCCCTACGGAAAAAGAGTGCCATTTTTTAGTGAGAAGTATGTGTTTTGTGCTCACCTGTAGTGTTTGTAAATTTGTGAAATAAAAAGTCATAAATTGTAAATAATATGGTTGCATTTGTAGCAAAACTCTTAAATGTCTGTTTGCCTAAGATTTTCTCTGTTCATTGTTAAAGCAGAAATATCCAGTTAACATATATAAGGAAGCAAATTTGTTATTCTAGTAAATTTAGGTAGGGTGTGTGTTGTTTTTTTTTTTTTCTTTTTCTTTTTTTCTTTTTCTTTTTTTTTTTTTTTCTTTTTTTTTTTCTCCCCAAGGAATGATTTACTGGAATAGGGATGTAGAAAGTAAGTATTTCAAGTATTAAAATCTTTAAATTCCACTTCTCTTTTCTTTTAATTCCTACTGTGTCGGGGGAAGATAGGGAAAGAAGGAGGGGGGAAGTTATATGTCCTTTTTTATTTCTAAAAATCTGAACAACTTTTGTGTTCCAAAATTGGTCTTCCAGTCTTCCTACAAGCCAAATGATGCCAGGCACTATTCAGTTTTCCTATTTGTTACAATTATCTGTCAGTGCTTCAAGTATATGGTTAAGCTAAAGCTTTGAAGAAGTGTTTTGCATGCTGAATTTTCATTCTATTGCACAGGGTTTCTACTTCATTATTAGCTGAACCTTTGCTGCATTAGTTGCTTATGTGCTGTATCACAAAAAAGCTTCTTAGAATTAGGGAATGCCTTGTGGTAAAATATATCTGTGAACTTTTGTTAATGTTAGGTATTAAATATTACCTGAATTTCCTAAAAATTAAGGAATCCTGGCCTGCATGAGGAGGAGCATTGCCAGCAGGTGGAGGGAGGGGATCCTGCCCCTCTACTCAGCTCTGATGAGGCCGCACCTGGAGTATTGGGTGTGGGACATGGACAGGAGGGACATGAAGCTTCTTGAGAGGATTCAGCGATGAATGACAAATATGATTAAGGGACTGGAGCACCTACCATATGAGGAGAGGTTAAACGAGCTGGGCCTGTTTAGTCTAGAGAAGGATGAGAGGGGATCTAATGTACATGGGGGGGACAGAGGGGACATGTACAAATTCCTGAGGTATGATTGTAGGGAGGAAGGGGCTAAGCATAGTGGCTGGTGATAGGATAAGGGGCAGTGGTTTTAAGCTGAGGCATGGGAGGTTTCATCTCTGGATGAGGAGGAGTGTCTTTACTGTGAGGGTGACAGAGCCCTGGAACAGGCTGCCCAGAGGGGTTGTGGAGTCTCCTTCTCTGCAGATCTTCCAAACCCACCTGGATGCCACCCTGTGCCATACGCTCTGGGGGTCCCTGCTTGAGCAGGGGGTTGGACTGGATGATCTCTAGAGGTATCTTCCAACCCTAAAGATTCTGTGATTCTGTGAAAATTAGGGTTAATAACAGGATGGTGAAATTCTGCCTCTCATGAAATCAGTGGACAGAATTCCCATGTACTTTCATTTAAAATTTCCATATGTTTACTGAATATATTAATAGCTGAAAATATGAATTGAGACTTTTTTGCTTAAAAATAGTTTTCTACTATAAAATACATGAATAAAAATATAGTCCTTAGTAATTTTGGGTCTAGCTCCCAAGCTTCTTAGGTCTATTGAGATCAGTTCAGGATTCCCATATTTAAAGGCGAGGAAAGATGTTTCCTTGCTACTTTCCAGGTTTAGTTATTCTTGATCCCCTATGCATTTCCCCTCCTTTCCCTTTCCCTGCCCTGCTTGTTAAGGTCTAAACAAATTTTAGAAATGAAGTGTTTCCATTAACACTTATTATATTCCATCTGTAGAAATGGTAGCGCTCTGATGCTGGTGGAAGAGCTTTTATTACTAACCTTCATATGAATTCTTTTCATGAATTAGAAATAAATTTGTTTTAGAACTGCAGTCAGACAATCTAACTCATAAGCAAAATTTTTTGTTACAATTCTAAAATACCTTACACATTCTTTATAAAATACAACAACCAAAAACAATTTGCTGGTTTCTTAGGTGTTTTGCAATTTGTAGCTTATTTTCTTATGATATTTTTCTTGTCTTTCTATAGGACTGAAAGACACACAGAAGTCTTCATGGATATAGTTGATACATTTAGCCATTTAATTCCTACTGAACACTTAGATGATGCCCTATTTCTAGGATCCAACCTGGAGAATGAAGGCTGTGAGGATTTTAGTACAAGTCAAAATGTCTTAGAGGATTCGCTGAAGAACATGCTCAGCGATAAGGATCCTATGCTAGGATCTGCAAGTGCCCAGTTCTGTTTGCCTGTTTTGGATAGCAATGATCCTAATTTCCAGATGCCTTGTTCAACAGGTAAATCTTAAAATTTTTTAAAATTACAATTTAAAATTCAGTATTACTTTAGTGCCATCCCTTTTATATAATGTGGAGATAATACTTTGGGATTTCTCTCTCCTCACTGCCCCTTTTGTTGCACTGCTTATGTGTCAGGCCTCATAATCTGTGCAGTTTGTCCTTTAACTTGGTCATGCTACAATGGAGAAAGGCTCCTCCTAATCTGGATCAGAAGTAATTCACACTTTGTATGGAGTGCATGTAATTTTTTCCCAATTAAAGTGACTTGTGACTTGTTTAGGACAGAGTACTTTAGGGCTGTTAGGGAAGTCACCTGTTGCTTTCAAAATTTTAATGATTCAGGGAGTAGCAATAGGAGTGTTGAACAAATTATCCCCCTAACTTAAGAGTTACTCTCTTTAGTGCTAGAAGCCCTAGTACTAGGAGTTGCTAACACGAGGAGGTGTTTTGCTTTGTTTTGAGCAAAACACTGGATAGATAATATAGTTATTTGGAAACATTTTAATTGAAATCTATTCATTAACAAAAAGTGATAAATGAAAATAATATTAGAAGACTGTTGAAACAGTCTGAAAGATTTTTTAAAAAAATCAGTGGTCTAGTGTCTCAAAATCACTTATATTAATAATTAACAGGAATAATTATACTGAATTTTTTTTAGAGATGAAAATGTACTGTTTTATACTTAAAGTATTTCTTGTTTGATTGGAAGTTTAAAGAAAAGTTGATTACAAAAAAACCCAATAGTATTATAGATTACTGTGAATGATTTTGATTGCTTAACTGCATCCATATCTAAAAAAAATTCTAGAAACTTTCATGGATTGTTTCTGAAATTTTTGACCATTTCCTAATACAGGTTGTATTTTATTTCTACCAGCAGGCTAAGTTTGCACGCAGCACAACATGATTTGAGGCCAGCTTTAGTTTTTTCATGATCTTGCTGCGTGCCATATTCTTATACTTCTATTTAAACCACCAAATAATATTATTTTTAATCTCACTGAATGTAAAGAAATCAAAAGAATTCCTCAATTCTCCTTCTCAATCTTTTATCTCCTCCAGTATAACAATGATACAAATTCTAGTTCCATGCTATCAATAGCTGCACATCCTTCAGTAAAACTATACTGTGTTTAACATTTGTGTATTAGTAGGATACAGGTGGATATTTTCGTAGTTATGTGGAGAGATTTAGGGGCTTTTTGACACATTAGCTGGATATTTCTCCTAAAAGTGATTGATCATTAGTGGAATAATTAATACCATTCATATTTAAACAATCTTATGCAAGCTTTGAGCTTGCTATTAAAGTAAGTTTTGAGGTCTGCTGTTCCACGCAGCTTGCATACTCAGGGAAACGAAATGATTTGTTTTATGCTCAGTTCTTGCAGTTACTTTTTTGTAATCTGTAGAATCACATTTTTTTTAAGTAAGTAAATGAAAATGGACAGTTAGAAAGCCATGTAGAAGATTAGAAAACACTGTTGCTTGTTCTTTGTAGGTCTTGCTAAGAATTGTCATTTTATTCTGAGATGACATAGCTGTGATTTTTTTTTTTTTTTTCTTTAGTTGGGAATAGCAATTATCAGTTTGAAGTTATGTTCATCTTTGCTTGTCTTTTTCATAGTGTTTATGCAGTACATCATTGATTTGATTTGTCCAAAAGACTTGTTAGTGATCTAATACAATTTATGTTTTCTGTGGGTAATAGTGCAATCATACAAGAGTATAGATTTTTTTAAAGAGGCTGGTTCTTCTTGTGTTTTTTTGATTGTTTGTTTGTTTTTTGTGTTTCTCTCTGATTGTGTGCCTGAAAACTTATCTCTATCTCAACATGGTTTGTACTGAAAAAGAGAAAATAAGAGCTCTTCTCACAAAGCTTGCTTTGCTTTATATCCCTAGAGCTACAAGACTGTGCCATACAGAAAGATATTTTGCTCTTTTCTGATTCATCTAGTTCTTTCTCTCTTTTAATTCTTACTGTGTAGGATTTAAATCTGAGTTTATTCTACAGTGCATTAAGAAGTGTGATTAAAGGATGATTGTCTGTTGGCTGTTCTCTTACTCCTTCCCTAGAGCAAAAGGTTTACAGATTGAGACATACTTTTGGTAAGATTTTACTACTTTTTAAGTACATTTGTTGTTACCTATTCATTAACCGGGGCAAGAACTAAGAAATATTGTGTCCTAATGAAAGTGGTAGACGGTGGTGTCTATGTCTTTATGGTCTTATGTCTTTAACTCTGTTGGCAGTCTTTGAGTTGACCCCTGAAGAAGAGTCCATTTTTCCAAAGGCAGAAATATCTCCACACTAATCTTATTTTAGACTTTCAAACCGTATTTTGCCTAACTCATGTCTAGTCCGTGGAACAGTTTAAGAAAAGGAACAAAACGCTCATGAAAACTAGTTCAGAAGGCCAGTGTCTACAGCAAAGGATAGATTTTGCATCCTTGCTGGACCATCAGTAACCTCAACATACTCGATTTTGTCTGTGTTTACATATACGAAGTGGTGAAGATTTCATGCTGTAGGATATTCCACTGCTGTGAGCTATCTGAAAAGATAAAGGTATAAATAGTTACAACAAGGTCATTTGGTTAAAATGACTAGGATCTTAAAGATGAAATGGAGAAGCAAAGATGAGCAAAGGCTCACTAATCCTGCTGTGAAAGCCTGAGCTAAGAGCTAAAAGTAAAGAGCTAAGAGTATTCACAAACCTGTGCACAAAACAATTATATTAACCTCTCATACTATGCCATCTTCCAGTTGAAGGCATATCTTTAAAAATGAAAGTTTCCTTGTGCTCATAAGTACATTCATTGCTCTTAAGAGCAAGGTTTTTGAGGTATGGCTCTCTTTACCCCCTTTTCACTGCTGGATTAACATCAGTTTGTGCTGAGTATCATTTATAAGCTTCATTCAACATTACTGTTTGCCAACACTGCATCTGTCTTGCTCAGCTTTATGGCTTATCTTGCACACCCTTAACGATGAACTAAGATTTTATTAATGCTAAAGCTTTTTTTTGTAGTGATGGTCTGTGCTTGATCTGAGCTGCTAATGATTGCATGTCCTGTATGTTGTGCAAGCACTTGCCCATTTTAGTGCTGAGCAGATTGACAGAGATTTTTATGTGAGTTGAAGTTTAATTTTCAATCGCGACTTGCTAGAGGCATCAGCCCAGCAAGCACGCGAGCTATTTCGCAAGTGAGACTCCCTGTACTTTGGTCAGGGAAGGTGGTAACATCTCGTGGGCAGCGTTGCTGATGTGTGACAGATAGCAGAGAACATGAGAGTGCATGCTATGTCTGTCCCTGATAGCAGGTGATTTATCAGTGCCAGGAAAGCTCTTTCATGTTTTTGTCCCTGCCTGAACCAGTTCTGTTCTGGATCTAAATGGCTTCTTCAGTTAGAGGATGATGTTGATCTTTGTCTGCTCTGTGAGCTTCCTTCCTAATTACCACTGAGTAATGGCATGTGCTTGTCTTGATCAGCTTTGAGCAGTTTGGAGAATACTGGTCATTTGGACAGCACCTTCTGTAAACAGCTGTGGGCAAAAGTAGAGATAACTATTCCTGACTCTTCCATGAGCTGGAAAAGATGTGGGACAAATTAATGGATGGTATCTGAGATCCTTTTACTATGTATCTGTGATGGATGACTAAAGCTTTAAACAATTGTTTTGTAGCTGGCTTATAGGGAAGTTAGGAAGTCTTTTCTCATTTCAGTGAATGGAGGTACCAGCCCTTCGCTGATCTTGTTACTGCAATTTGTAGGAATTTAGCATAGTGAAAGCTATTTACTGTCTGTCACTAAAAGCCTAGTACCCTTTTGGCAGAAGTTGATAAAACTGCTTTCTTGGCCAATTAGAGGACAGTTTTACAAAATGAGGCTTTAAAGAATTAAAGTGAAGCCCAAGTTGTTGAAGTACTCAGAAGTGTTCTATATTGTGTTTCAAGCCTTGGCTGGGTCTTTGTGCCTTTCTGGTTTTAAGCAGAATAGGGTAGTGGTTCTCCCAAAAGCTGAATAACCAAGACAGGAAGGTAGAGCTTGTAGAACAGTTGCTGGGCAGCCTTTCATGTTTTATCTTTTTTCTTTTCTTTTCTTTTTTCCTTTTTACTCCTCCTGAGTAATTCTGTAATCGGAAATTGAAAAAGTGAAGATGCAAAGCCTAAAATATGCCATAGCTTTTGGGGAACAATGCTTTTTTTTATAAAAAAAACCCCAAACAAACAACCCAAAACTATGTATGATACCATGACAGAACAAGTGAGTTTTGTTTTTCTTATTTCTTGCTGAAATTGAAATCTTACCCACTAATTTAAAGAGTTTGTTAGCACAGTGGGGTCAGATTGAATGGTTCTATGGGTAAGATTTCCATTACTGCAAATCATGTGGAGTGTAGCCACAGCACAGTGGTGATTGATGTGATTTGTGGTAAACAGCCACTGACTCTTCCTCTGTAAGATCCAGTATAAGCTATGTGTAAATTACAGTGGTCCTGCTAAATGGTTAGTTCTCACCTCTGAATTGGTATTGTGAATGCTGTAGTTTTTCAGAATATCATTCCCCAGAGCTGTTTGATTTATTATGCATTTAATGGAGGGAAATGAATTTGCCTTATATATTTTCCAGAGATGTTTTAATGTTGCATAATAAAATTACACCTTTAAGCGATTAAGTTTATGAGTACATTAATCATATCAAGCATTTCTAACAAATAGTGAGGAAGACTGGCCCTACCAGAGAGCATGCAAAGGATGACAAGGGCATCTTTTCAATTATCCTTTTCTTCCTGTCCCTTTATGCTGCTGCTTGTAGAGTGGAAATGTTTCCCTCAAATACAACCTACTCTCTTTGTAATTTTACTCTGTGGTTTAATTAGTGCTGGTGAAAGCACCATTACTTCTGCTAAAACTGTGACTACCTTCCAAGTCTTTGGAGCCCAGAAGTTTGGCCTACAAATGCTCTTCTTAAGCCAGCATTCTGTCTGTGTTAGCAAATTCAGTCTGAAATGTGTTTGTTTTTCTCCTGCAAATGAAGTAACTGTGAATCTAACCTTCAGATTGCTACTCTAAATAGTGTCTACTGTTTCTCTCAGTATTCTTACCTCTTGCTGCCTGCCTTCCTCCAAGCGCTCCATGTGAACAGTTGTACACTGCCTTGTGACTAAGGTAGTAACTTTTCTGTATAAAATTTAGATCTGCTGTATTGCCATCTTATTGAGAACCTTGAAAATGCTTATTTTGAATGCTTTTTTGTTTCTGGGTAACAAACTACCAGTTTTCCCTTCTTTAGGTCGTTTGGAAGGATTAGTTATTTGTTCCTTTGGATTAGATTCATGGATGGAAAGATACTGGTTCTGTAAAAAGATTTGCGAGGTAGTTAATGTATTCAAAAATCCCACTTAAAGGTTCTCAAAAATAATTGATTGATTTTGTTCTGTTTTTTTTTCCTTCACTATTTTGCACATCCAAAGAGACAAATTCCCATCGCCAGAGAATTTTGAATCTGTAACGCTGTGATGTTCCCTGTATTTTGTAAAATGGGGATTCTGTCCTCTGTCAAGATTCCTGGGATATTGTTAGATTGATTAATCCTAATTGTTTCATGTTATGAAAGATAGAAAAAAAGCCTTTTTTACAATTTAAGGGTTAAAAGAACCAGATGTAAACAATTAATTTCAAAGGCTAAGTACTGTGATTCCTTTCTGGTTTTGCAGGGTACTGCAGGGTAATGATAGCCAAATCTTTTTCGATGAAATAGATTTCATGCTTGTAGGGAAAAAATCCTTAAAAAAAATAATTGGAATTTGGTGGTTTTGTATGTTAATTATGTAAACGTCATCAATGACTTCATCTCTCTTGAAAATTGTGGTCTTTTTCTATCAACATATATTTTTAAATCTGCTTTTCAAACATACACGTCTCAGATGTGAATAGGAAAAAGATGAAATTGACCGTCTTAATTTGTAGAGTTGGAGATTTACTGTTATTTTTTCCACTATAAAATATTTCCACCTTCAGTTGCTTTATAGTGGGCTATTAGCGTTAAGGTTTACCTGAACACGTCGTTGTTTTTGCTTTAGGTGTTTCCATATTTTTTCCACTAAAAATTAATACTAGTTCTTATGTGCTCAGCAACCTAAAACTTTTTAAATGGTTTAACCATTTACATAACATCTGTGATGCTTTTGTAACTCAAATGTGATGAGCTTTGGACACGTTCAGTTCTGCCATTATGGTACTGGTGCAGGTACCATTTACGACCATGTAAAACAGTGCAGTTCTGTTGTGGGCATAGGCCAAGTGAAAGGAAATCAGTTAGAGCATCTGCAGAAATAAAAACCTTTCTGCAATTTGGATTGATTTTGACCGTGTGTCATAAAATCTAAGTTATCTCTTTCTAGATTTTGGCTATAGGTAATCAAGTGAGGAGTTATGTTAATAGAAGAGGACAATAAAGATGTGAGATTCAAAGTTTTGGATGTTATTTTAGCTCTTTCCTGAGCATTTTGTCAATTTTGTATGGAAAAGGAATTAAAATTGTCATAATAATGTTTTAACATACAGCAACTTTAAATGGACAGTAAACTGTTTTTACTTTGTATGACAGTAACACACCATGGTAGCTTGATATTTTAAAAGCTTTTGGAATATTAACAGATGAGAGACTTAAAAGACTGAAGTTGATGGTCAACAGTGCATTTTTCAGTATTCATTGAATATGACCCATATTTCCCATATTTGGTGCTTATGATGCTGTTTGGATCTTGTTAATAGCGAAGTATACATCCCTCCTTTTCTAATTTGAGAAGTGGTTTGGTTTTTTTTTTTTTTTTTTTTCCTTCTCCTTCCTTTTCCTAAATGATTTTTTTTTTTTTATCTCTGTTACTTTCTTCATATATTTATTACTTAGGTCACCTATATCTCTTTCCATCCTTTTGATTTTCAATCTCTCTCTCTCTCTCTCTCTCTCTCTCTCTCTCTCTCTCCATCTCAGGTCTCTCCAAACCAATCTTTATGCCCTGCTTGCCTTTCATAATGTAGTTTTCTAGTCTCCTTCTCTCTCCTTCTCTGTGTCTGTTATTGTTCCTATTTCTTTTTCTTTTCCCGGCAGGATTCTCTGTTGAGGCTGGATGAAGAGCATTCATAGTGTTGTAAGAGCTGAGTTAGAGATCAGATAGTTAGAAAGTAACAAGATTCTGTGCTTCAAGTTACTCTAAAATTAAAGCTGCAGCACAGAGTCTTGTAAGTATTCATTCTAATACTTCAAACTGATATCTGTTAATACATACTGAATTGGTCCCTTAATAAAGAAGGGTACCTAAATAAATTAACCTCAGCCAGAGCATTTTGAAACTTGGTACTGTAATGGCAGCCCTAAAACCTGCTCTAGTTTTGTTTCAAAAGCTGTTCCAGTAGTCTTTATTCATTGCAGTACCTTCCATTGCTGTTTTAGTTCTGCACATCTGTCAAAAGTCTCTTTTGTCATAGTCTAGTCCCTAAAATCAATTGTACATTTTGTAAGAACACTTTTATAATAAAAATACTAATAAGAAAGTGCAGAGTACTACAATCTTGAAGAATATAAGAGTGGGTATCCTGGGTTAGAATGAGGGTCCATCTTGTATAGTTTGGACAGAGTCTCCCAGTATCAGTTATTTAAGGGATTGTGGAGTCTAAGGGCAGTTAAAATGCAGTTGCCTTCTGAGTATGTCTTTCTGGCTTCTGGCAATCAGGTGATTAAGGAGTGGTGTGAGACTAATTTTATCAGTCCTCTGCAGCTTCTGTGCAGTGTGTGTACGTACGTAGGCACATGCATAAGGATACTTCTGTGGATTTAAAAGAAAAAGCTACCAGTAATTTCCAGAATTACGTTTTGGTTTTTTTTTTTTTTTCCCCCTTAGTATACAACACAGTCCCTAGAAATTATGGTTTAAATATAAACCAATAACCATAAATCCAACTCGAGAAACTCTTAGGATTTACCTTCTGATAACTCTAGTCATCATGGTCCAGAATGTTGCTGCCCTAGTGCCAAGAACAGCCACCTTCAAAAGGTTGTTTAAAACCTTTCTAATATTTAAAATTAACAAGGTGTTTTGTTTTTTGTGACAGAAGCTTATGAGCTGAATAAGAGCCTTGCTGGGCTTGATTATGGTTTTCCATTTGGATTTAGCAGTGTGCTACAACTTTGTTGTTGTTAAAGTTATGCATTGCTGTTATTGCATTGCATTGTTTTCACAAAAGCATTTTCTTAAAGTTATGGTGACATAAAAAGGAGCAGGAATTGTCAGAATTTCCAAGACAATCTACAAATTTTAACAATTTTTAATCTGTATTAACGTGATTTGTTTTGTGTTCTAAGTAAGCAACTGTTAGAAGATTTTAGAGATCTTTTCTCTGTCACATAAGTTGGCCTGTTTTGAATAATGCTCCTAGGTAGGTGCCAGAATAGTTTTTAAAAAAAAAAAGAGACTTCATTTGATTTTTTTCGAGTCTGTGCTGTGTTTATCAAACCCACCTCCATACTTTACAAAATCACTTGGGTGTTTGGCTTGATCTCACAAAGTTCGCATCCTACAGGGACGGAGCCTCATTAATCACATGTAGGATCTTGGGATAGGAGAGGCTGCCATTGCAGAACCAAACTTAGAGAAAGTGAGGAGAGTGGCTGGTACCTTGGCCTGACTGCCTCTTAGGAAACCTATTTTGAAGAACAACCTCTGGGACCCTTCTCAGGTTAGTGGAGGTTTAGGAGTTTGGCAAAGATGATATTTTCAGATGCTGGCTGGGAGACTGGTGCATGCTGCACTCGACGGCCTTCTGAAAAGGGGGGTTGCAGGTGGTGTGGGTGGGTGCCCTGCAAGAAAACTGCCATTTAAATTTTTTGCACTTCTGGATCAGCTCTTTCTGCTGTTTGCCTTTCTTCACTTTTTCTTAGGTGGTAAGGGGCAGTGAGGGATGGCTCAAAAAACAAGTCTACCAAAATGCCGTAAGGACTGTCGACAAATATTGTAAACTTTGGGTGGTATCTTCTTCTACACTGAAACTGCCTTACATGAGAATTTTCTGCCTTGCCTTTCTTCCTTATTTTTTTTTCCTTTTATTTGTTTTTAGATGGCCCTATTTTATATTTATTTCTGTCTTTTCCTCTGCGTTGCGGGATGCCAGTCGATAGACCATAAATCCATATTCTTCAAAAACCATTACTGCACTGTGTTGCTCGACCTAATAGCGATAATGTTTTTGATCATTTCAAGTTTTAGGCATTGTTGTTTGTTTGTTTGTTTGTTTTTCCAGCTGTTAGCCTTGATGATATTATGGATGAAGAAGGAGTTAAAGAGAGTGGTAACGACACCATTGATGAAGATGAGCTAATTTTACCTACTAGGAGTTTAAGGAGCCGGTCGGAAGAGACGTCAGTCACATCACCAAGAAAATCTCCACGTTTAATGGCACAAGGTGATCATTCAATAGATGATGAATGCTTTTGTATTTGCTTGATGTCCACTGAATTTTTATAAACTGTTCCTAACATTTATAAACTTTAAGACAAGCTTTATTGTACAGTTGTGTGAATTAAAATGCAGCTGCTCCTTATGGAATAAAGCATAGCTAGAATTCAGCATCTTTAGGCTGCTATCCAGTTAGATTTTCTTTGCAATAAATTCTTCATGGTCTGAGGTCCTCAGACCTATTTTTGAGAGTTTGAGCTCTTTACCTGTGCCAAATTAGTATTGGTGTTTTTCACCGACACAGATTTAATGCAAGTGGAAAAAACAGATGTTAACTCATAAAGCTATTTTGTATTTTCCAGCAGTTTTGGAGTATTACATTGGATACTAGATTAGGTATTGAAATGGCTCTTTATTTTCATTTAAATATTTAATGCTATTCTGATTAGTGTATTTTCTATTTGGTTTTAACTGTTCTATATTAGTTTCAATATTAAGTCTTTATGTATCCGAACATGCTTAGTAGATATTTTAATCAATTTTAGTCCAACTTTAATTTTGCATGATAGCTAATTCTGCATTTTTTTTTCTGTCTGATTGGTGCAGGTACAGATCTACTTTGTATCATAGAGCAGGTTAAGTTAAAAACAAAAATATTTACTATGGGAGTCAGAGCTTAAGTAAGACTCTGCGTTATGAAGCTGGAGAGTATGCTTTTTAAACAAGTATATGCTGATGCCGAAATACCGTGTTGCTTAGAAAATGTAGGCATGTCCTCCACTGAGAAGTTGATTGAATCTCAGATTGATTCTCAGATCTCCAAAAGATTTGTAAATTTAAAGGCTATATTTTAATCAAAAGATTACTAATATATGCATTTTTTATTTAACGTAGAAAAGAAAATGATTAAGTGGGTTTTGACTTTTTTTTTTAACAGCAGAGCTATTTCTGTTTTTTAAAAAGCTATCCAAAACTTTCAAAACCATTAGAATATGGAAATTTAACATCCAGACAGTGGCATTGTAAAACTGAAATGCCAACTATTTTTAACTTCTTGAAATAAACTGTGTGTGGTGTGGGGTTTTTTTTTTTTTTTAACACTTAGCAAACCCTTATGGGGTAAATTATTACTGTGGTCACTAAACTAATCCAAGCTAAATTACTTCTATGCCAGATTAGTCTCATATTTGCCAAGAGAAGACACAGTATAGCTAAGAGATTTTGGTTTTCTCTTAAACAGAACCAGTACGGAGTTTGCGGCAGAGCACCCTAGCAAAGCGGTCAAATGTTGCACCTCCTGTTAGTACCAAGAAATCATCTGTGAAATGCGGGTCTGGTCTGAAAACAGGACAGAAACAACAAGAGAGAAGTCCAGCTAAAGAAACAGATGTTGCTACATCCCTGAAGGTAGAACAGCCTAAAGAAGTTAGGCGTAGTACAAGACTATCTGGACAGGCAGAAGGAACAACAGCAGTAACAGCTTCACAAAGTAAGGCAAAATGTCCTCTTGGTCCTGAAGAGGCAAATGATGTAAAATCAAAAACCCCTGAGCAGGTAAAAGCTGAGGAAACCTCCTCTGAGTTAAGTTGTTCTAATTTAGCAGGAGCTTGTCCTCCTGCTCATGGAGAAACAAAGGAAATAACTGAGGTTGCTACGAAAACTGATTCGGGGAATAGTGAGTCAATTTGTTCAACATCTGCGGATACTGAAATTACAGCAGTTAAAAATGAAGCAGATGGTAGGGTTGACTCAGTGGCTTCTGAAACTTCTTCAACAGAAAAGACTGCAAATAAAACAGAGGAATCAGAGAAGAAAGAAGAACAACATGATCAAAGTAAGATAACTGGAAAAGCTGATGAAACACCTGTTACAAGTGGTTGTGTGATTCCCAGTGAAGTTTATCAGACCTTTTCAGGTTTGTCCAGCACTGTGGAAGAGGGAGTTGAATGTAGATCAGGTTCCCAGGATGAAGTTTCTGATGAAAGTGTATTGTCCTTAAAAGAATGTAGAACAGAACCTGTAGATGATGTCAAAGGGACAGATAAAACTGTATCTCTCTCTGAGGACCTATTGGATGGTACAGAGTGTGATAATAAAGAATTGAAAATTGAAGATTCTACTTCTGCTGACCCAGAAGATAGCACTGCGCTTGACAACACAAGCCAAAATGTACCACAGCACACTGCTAAAGTAGGAGGCCCCGAGGTCTCAAAACTTCAGGATGATGGTAAACCTCTCAGTGTTTCACCAAAATGTGAAAAAAACATGAGGCCTCGACATAGTAAATCTGTAATACAGAATAAGCAAAATCTGACTGCAGGTACTCAACAGAAATCAGTTGCAGTGCAAGAAGAAATAACACACTCAAAAACAAGAGCTAGTTCTGCCGTTTCAGCTCTTCATGGTTCCTCTTCAGCAGGTGTGAAACGTAATGCAGAGGAGCAAGTTCACCATCTAAATAACCCTGTCAAAATTAGGAAAAAACAATCTGACTTGGGTTTGAAAACAAAGAGCCGTGTTTCAGGTGTCACAGCAAAAAAGCAGACCAATACAGTGCTGAAGAAAATACCCCGATCCCAGACTTCCGGGCAAGTACAGAAATCATCAATTCAAAGGGCAAATGAGAAATCTCCTACTCACCAAAGCTCTACCCACCAGAAGCAAGCCCAGAAACATCAGCTTTCTACTGTACCAAAAGCAAGTAGCTCCACAAAGGAAGAGGCAGAGATAAAAGATGCCTCTGCTCTGGAACATTTGAAGGAGGATGACAAAGAAAAAAACAAATCAAAAAGAGTCGATAAGAATCTTCAGCCACGCCAGAGAAGAAGTAGCAAAAGTCTCTCACTTGACGAACCTCCTCTGTTCATTCCAGATAACATTTCAACTGTAAAACGGGAAGGCGTGGAGCAGGCACCTGCTAGTGAAAGCAAATGTGTTTGGGTGCCCAGCAAACAGTGTGGCTTTTGCAGAAAGCCACATGGCAACAGGTGTGTGTGGCTTTGTGTGCGTAGAGTTATTTAATGTTGGTCTCAGAAGATAATTTATTCTCTTAATGTTTGTTGCTGATTGTGCACAGTCAAAAAAAAAAAAAGTATAACCCTTTCTCATGCAAATCTGTCAATTCTGTTGTGAATTGTTTCTGACTCATGGAAATTTATTTATTTAGATCTTTTAAGTATAACATGGAAACTAGTTTGTCCAAAAGTAATTTCCTTCTTTCCAGAAGCATATTAAAGGAGCACCACTGAGCAGAAGAATGAACTGTCTGCATATAGTTTTTACCTGTTTACCTGCAGTTATTGTACCTGAAGGCTAACAATTTTTTACTATCAGTATTATAGTTGCTGTGAGGCTTTCATGTAATAGGATAAAGTAAGTAGTCAGGAGAAAAAGGCAAATAAAACATCAGTATATTATAACTGCATTATGAAACTTGAACATATCTGAAATACCTTCTAAAAAAAGAAGTTGCATCTCATTGTGACATTTCTTTGACAAATATTCTTTTTCTGCATTGTAAATGGAGTGAAA
This sequence comes from Eudromia elegans, assembly GCA_003342815.1. NCBI lineage: Eukaryota > Metazoa > Chordata > Aves > Tinamiformes > Tinamidae > Eudromia > Eudromia elegans. The sequence goes on from PTEX01000285.1 coordinate 308,754, forward strand.
AAGTTGGTATTCTGCTAATGTACTCTCAACCCCAAAATAAGATTTCTTCTGTTACCACTTCTGATTTTCTGAATTTTATATTTGTGAAATATTTTTGTAGTTGCCATCTTAGCTTCCAGACAAAGTTTCTGATTAGTCCTTATCTGCTCAGATGAAGGAAACTGTTACCACTAATTTTCAATTAATGTGTTTTAGATTTCCATATAGCAGAGTGAAATAAGGCATAAGCAACTTAAGTGACTAAGGCTTTTGTAGTATACTTTTATATTCAAGAAAAGCCCTTACGATTTATTATGACTTTTGTTTGTTAAATATATAAAAATTATTCTGCAGATGTAGTAATCAGCGAGTTGCTAGCCTGCATCAAGTAGTTTTTAAAAAAATGTTAAACACAAGTTTATTCCCCATTGTTGGTAAAGATTGCCTGTTTGAAGGGGCACTCTGACTTACTTCCATGTTTTTTGAAAAAAATTACAAAAAATTACAATTTTTTGTCATAATTACTGCCACTTCAAATTTTGGTTTGGAATTGAAATCTTCCCACTTTCTTTGTATTTTTATTATCAATTGCAATGTTCAGTGCTTATTCTTATTTTCAATGCCACTCTCATGAGCTGCCACAGACAGAGATTACTAGTACCCTTATCTTGGTACTATTGGTCTTGTTATGATTTTCTTGAAGTGTATTTTTATCACAAAAGCATTGACACATCTAATAGTTTATGGGAAAAGATCAGGTTCCCTAAATGTAGAAAAAAACCTGTAAAGACAGGGTTTTACTATATAGAACGCAATTCTATATACACTAGATATTCACTAATGGAGTGAGGAAGCTTGTATTATTGAGCCCCAAGCTTAAATATGATGATTTATATGATAATTTAGCCCTGTCAGTCTGGCATTTTTCATTATAATTATATATATATTTTCAAGTTACTTTCAGTTTGTAGTTGTTGCAAATAAAATTCAGATTCCTTCAGTATCACTCGGATACAAATGGAAGCAGCAAAATCCATAGTAACTGAAATATCTGATATTTGTGCTTTTTGTTTACTCTTGCAGCAAAAAAGAGGGTATTCAAAAGCATTTCGGAGTGTTAAAAATTTGAAATTTGTGTATCAGAATGATCAATATTGATTATAGTGATTTTAAAAAATCATTTTGTGCATTTTGAAGCAACTTTTCACTTCCCCTTTATAGTCAGCTAATTGGGCCGCCTCTTGCCTTTTTTGACTCTTTGTTACGTAGGAAAAGAGGAGGGAGGAGGAGGAGAGAGAAAAATACCGTAAAATGGCAGTAAGGATTAACAGATGTCAAAGGCAAGACTAAGATCTGAAACAATACTTGTGTTTATAATCCACCCTGGGTTATAACCCCGGGTTAAACTTTGGAACTTTTCATCAAAACTGTGGAACAAATGGCTCGCGTTGAACTGAAGTTGCAGCCCTGAGGTGGGGAATAATGTGCGTAAACTTCGCAGCGTGTCATGGTAATGATAAACATTTTAAGTTCAGATTGCAAAAGTAAATCACATGAAGCTTTTTGTATTTCCAGCGGTACATACAAAGCTGCTAACTTGTTGTTAATGTAATACTAAGCTTGAAAAATTGATTTAAGTCCAAGGTAACGGGTGAGGTGCTTTTGTCAGCTGCATTTATGCATATTGTCTCCCTTAGGGGGTGCTTACATAGCTCCCTTATAGCCCCAAATCTTGCTGTGTCTGCTAGAAACAGAAAATAGTTGTGTATTGGCTTATATTGTTTGACCTCAGAATTACCATATCATTGAAAAAATGACACGGCTTAAGCCAGTCCAAAGCCAGCATATGGCTTTGGTACTAACTCTCTCAGGCTGTTTGCTCTGTGTGTTCTGTTGTTTCCATTCAGAATAATATATTTTGTAAGGTAACTAATAAATCAATGTTCTTTTATATGAAAACTAAACTAATTTCTGGAGAATTTAGGTAACTGTATCCTTCTGTACATAGGCTTTTTCAGTGCACATGAAATACTGCTTACTCACATGAAAAGTTGGAGTTACTGTGGTTCTTCATGGCATTACTACTTTCGACTTGATTTTGCAGTTCTAGTCCTGTGTTGCTGGCAGACTTTTTTTTTTGCCATAATATATACATCATATGTACAAACTTCCATCTCTTTGTATACCAGTGAAAAGTGTGTTTATGCATCTAATGTATGAAAATGTTATAAACTGAAGATTTTTTCCCAAATCCAAAATGAGTTTAGTGATGTTGAAAATAGTATTTAGGAAGCTTTGTCATAAACATAATAGTTTATTTTTCTGCAAACAGTTTGAAGATCTAAACTAATTGAAGAATAATTTTTTTTTTTATTTCTTTGTACCAAGTTAAATAAAGGTTGTAGCTCAGCACATGAGGATAAAATTTTTAGCAAAGTTTCTTGTATGTATGCTGTGCATCCTTCTGATACAAGAGCTTGTGTTATAAAGTTCCTCTATTTTCTGTGTGGATTCTCAAGTTTTCTGCAACCCAGAAGGCTGAACTCCTTTTTCTCAAAGAAACAGACAAAACCTAACCAGTGTAGAAGGTATTAGAAGATACTACATTGCTTGGGATTTCATTTTGCATCTTTGTATGATTAGGCTGCTATATATCAGAGCACACAGAAAATGAGGTGTTGCAGGATCAGAGTTTTACTTACGATTTTGTTTTTCACTGCATTTCAATTTGACTCCAAGAGGAAAAAGTTAATATAATAACATAGTAGAGAGCAATTAGGAAGCATAGAAGTTGATTTAACTATGGTAACACATTCATCTGTTACATACAGGTATTCACTAAACAGCCCTGGACAACTGTAGTATAGAAAATTTTTAATTTGATTAATTGATCGAATTAGGAAAAAAAAAATCAGAAAATGTTTTCTTCTATTGTAAACTTTAATAGGACATCTGTTTTCTGAAAATAATTCTAGTACTTCAAACCTTTTTGAAGTGAGGTAGTATGAAGGAGACTGTATAGATTGTATGGTCAATATAAACAGAAAGGATGGGGAAGTAAATTAAGGCTTTGAACTCGAAAGCTGCCCTAAAGTTGTGTACATATATTTTTAAGTGTGGATGCATAACTAACATATGAATTACTGATGTGACAGCGTCCTTTATAACAAACACTAATTAAAGTAATTATCATGCCCTAGTTCTGATATATTTGTTGAATAATATGAGAATATTAAGCATGCAGATTATACAAGATATCATCCATTTGTAGTGATAGATGATGCTTTTTGGTTTTCTGCCTCTGTTACTGTTTTCTTTCATTCTGGAAAGCCTTGTGACATTAAAAACTATCATCCTTGTTCAGCTGTAGGAAAAACTAGTTTGAGAAAAACTATATGGTAATATAAATAAAACAGTATTATCCAATTAAAGAATGGAAGAACCACCACATGTTCTATATTAGCTGTACCATTTTGTTACTGTTTCTTATGAGGGTTATATTATCCATTAAGGATGAAGGATAAAGGATAACACAAGTTGCCTAAATTACGTAGGTTTATATAAAGTTTTATATGTATGCAGTTAAATTTGGAAACCGTGGTTCTGATCCTGTACGAAGGATTGGCTCACTTGTGTCCCTGCTTGCCTCCTTTCTGCAGAAATTCTTGTAACAAGGAGAAATATGCCCTTAAGAGAATACTTGAAAAACAAGGGCTTCAGTCTTTGCTGTGCTGCAAGTTCCAAATGAAGAATTATGATTTTAATCAGTTGTTACTGGTAGAAAAACTAATTATTAGTTACCTGTGTTGGACTTGCACTAAAAGTAAGCCAGAAGTGCTAACTTGGGTGCTCTGACAACAAGGAGGTGCAAAGTGGTTTTGGCAATGGCTGATTTCTGTGGGCTTGAGTGAAGTCTCTGCTGCTGGGGAACAGGGGGGTGTTGCTGAGGAGACCCTGCTTGGTCTCTGTGGGAATAGCGGGGTCCTAAAAGTGAAGTCTGATGTTTGTTGTTCCTTCTGCCTGGGACATCTTGGTTACCTGAAAGGAAGAACGTGTCTCCCCTTTATGTTGAGTGGATTACAGCGTCAGCATCGCTGAGACACAGTATTAATGTTAATATAAATTTATGAAAGGTTTTAGAAGATCAGTGAACGGTGCCATTAAGGAGAAAAAGTACTTAAGTATTTCTGCATCATGGAGAAATGGGAGATACTTCAGTTATTTAAATCCAATAACTTTTAAAAGCGTATGAACTGTAGTTCAGCTCCCATTTGGTGAGTCTCCCCTTTCCCACTAGGGTCTCCTTTCAAATAGTGAAAAGTTGAGGAGAGAGGGGGAAAAAAAAAAAAGAAAAAGAAAAGACTTCAAAGAGTAAAAGGCTTTTTTTTCCCCTCCTAATTCAAATTTCTAGCCCTGTTTCAGTTTTCCCTCTGTATTATTTAAAGCAAATGCAGTGGGTTAAAGTGAGGAAATTGTTTTGAAATAAATGGTTGTCTATGGCAATGTGCTTGTTATATTTATGAATAAATCTTAAAATACTCATTACCAGCCCAGACTGAGTTAAGCTGACGGCTACTTATTTCCTTTTGTTTTACTTATAAGCATAGTTTTTATAGGAAACATTTTTAAGAGTAAATTGTCTTCTGCCTATATTGTTTTTAAATCTTTTTTAATAATTGTTTTTGTTCTATGAATTGCGGTTTTTTTTTTAAAGAAAGCCTGTATATCTTGAAAATAAATATTCTAAGCCTGCCTGAACTTTCTATCTCACTGATGAATTTTAGTTTACCACAAATAATATGCTTAAGAAAATGTGTTAATTTTAAAGGAGAGCATGGAAGGTTTGTATTAATCTCTGTCATCTTATGCATAGTCCCATTCTTTCTGATTTTGAGCTATCCCTTCATGCTGATGTGTGAGGCCTGCCAAGAATATTTTAAAGGGCATGAAACAGTAACTTTCTCTATGTCCCAAAGAACAGAAATACTGGCTACTCTCGTCTGTCAGTTCTTTTGAGATTGTTCTGAAGCACTAATACTGTTTTTATATTAAAACTAGTAAAAGCAATTTAATCTTTTATTAAGGTATGATTTATTATTGTAAAACGTGTTTTTTCTTTCTCTTTCAGCTTTACATCTTCCAATCCAGCCTTACAACATGGTTAAAACTTCTGCACTCCAAACTTGAAGCAGTCTACAGTCAGAAAATTTGGTGTTTAAATAGTCCAGGATATCAGAACCTCTTCAGTCACAACTGAGCAGTGCAAGAAGACATCCCTGATTCTTCAAGCCAGGCTTCAGCCTTCCTTGACCCCCCTTTTTAGTCTCTGAGCATTGCCCTACTGCTGTCTCTCTATTCAAATATAACTAATGCTACGAATCACAATTACATCTTGTGTGTAGATTAGTGGAAAAGAAAAATATGTAAAAACGACCTTGTGGTAAAAAGGATTATTCACATTGTTAGTATCAAAATCAGTATCTTCCCTCTGAGCCTTAGAAGTTGCAGTCTACTGGTGTGAAGTAATTCTAGTAAAAATAGCGATAGTTTTAGGGTGTAAGCACTAATATTTTTATGTCATTTTGTATGATTAGGTTTAAGCAAAACTACTGTAAGTACTTGAATTCTGTTTGTAGTGCAAGCTTAGTGGATATTCCCAGATCTGTTTTTGTAGTCTCAGTTTCTGAATCCAAGGATTTACTGTGCATGGTTAAGTATGGTGTAATTTAAAACTTCTTGAAAACCCTGGATTGAAGCCAGATAGATATTCCATCTTCAGTAGTTTTGTTAAAATGGTTTGAGTGACAGCTGTTCATCTTGGTGTTCTTCTTTAGTGAAGAAATCTGTATAAAATACAGAAAAAATAGGAAAAAAAAAAATCACTGAAAGCACACTTGTATATGTCCATGAAGCTGGGCTCTAAGTAATCAGTTACTAATCAGTTTATTTTTGGAAAATACCTCTTCCATTCTGCTTCATTGCCTTGAATTATGTAGGTCCACCAAGGTCAAACAACTAAGGAGAAAAAAAACACTTGGCGTCTGAAACTTTATACTTTTAGAAAAAAGACAAATGAGACACAGTCTCCTATTACACATTTTAGACCATCCAAATTAGATAAAGCCTTTGTTGTAAGGGAGGAACAAACTCCGGCTGTTTCTAGAATTAATTGACCTGAATATAGACACAAATCAGATGACTGACTGCAACACTACTGGTATCACTCACCATCCATATTGCCTGCCTGCTCTTCGAGAGCTAAGCTGGAAAATTCCTTGCACTGTTAACTCGAAGATATGCAAGTTCACTCTGCCTTTTTTTTTTTTTTAAAAAAAAAAAAGTTAACATCTTTCAGTTTTGATTGTTAAAGTTTGTAATCTGCCTTGCTGAGTGCCTGAATTTCCAAAAAATGGAAGACAAATAAAATTAAGTAGTATTTGTGGCTTCAAGGCAGTGTATTTTTAGTTTTATTGAAACTATAAGCAACAGATATTGTTAATCTGTACACAAAAATATCTTTTAAACGTGAGGGAAGTACTTTTTTTTTTTCTAATTTAGTTTTAGTTCTGTGGAAAATCTCATGTTTGGAACTCCCTTTTTTTAATATTATTTAATATTTATTTTTGTATCCCCAAAGCTTTACTTGTATTGCAGTGTGTCAAACATGCCTTGAGTAGAGCATCCATCTGTTGACCACTGTAATTGTGAAATAGGCCCTTATGCTGTATTTCCTGTAATCCAGAGTTTGGCCATGGACTCTCAGAAAGGAGCACTTTTCCCATCACTTTTGTCTTGTTTGCCTGTTTTGTTTATGAATAATATGATACTGTGCTAAAACCTCCAGAAGGAATTATCCTATAATGTGACCAACTTTCTTGTTCTCCTCATTTTGTTGGAACATAGATCTGGAAGGACTTAGGTATTTATGAAACTAGAAGGAAGCTGTGCCTTCGTAGTTAGAACTACTAAATAGATCTATATTGTTTTATAGTGAGGAATAATAACTTCTTGTAGCTCCCATTAAAATAACAATTAGATTACCAAAAAAAAAAATTCCTAATGTTAAGACTGACTTCATTAAATCTAGTGAACAGCAATGTAGTAATGTAGGCCAGGGAAGCTGCATATGATCTTTTCCTGAAATTTTTGGAGCTTTGGCACTTCTCGGGTTCATTTTGCATCAGGAGTGTCTACTTATTTAGATAAATTTTAGTCTTGATTTGTTTGGAGTAAGCAAGGCCAGGAGATAAGGCCACTGTATTTTCTTCTTCCTCTTGGATGTTCAAGTTCTACAGTTAGAGAGTAGGACTTTGGGGTTTTGAGGTACTTTGAGGTACTATTTGAATATGGTAATAGTCACAGAACAATATACAGTTCTGTGGTGAAGAAGAAGAGTTCCTTTAAATATGTTTTGTAATGGTCTTGCAAAGTAAGTATGTCAGTGTATCCTAAACTTCATAGGAGTGTAGGAGCATAGCAGCAAACTTTGCAAGTTAGGAATATCTTTTGTTAGAATCTTCTTTAAAAAGGGATTTATAGGATATTACATCAATGAACAGGGTTTGTGAGTCAGTGACTAGCATTTCATTGAATTGCTTTTAAATTAGTTCTGTTTTCTGTGGAATTTAACCATCAAGAATTCAGTAAAAAATTTTCTTTATTAACACACAAATTAGACTTTTCAGAGCTTTTCTGCTGTCATTTTGGATTTTTCCAAGCTAGAGATAAAATTATATCTAATAATAAATATAAACATATATTTAATATAAAGCCCTAGGAAAACTATATTTAATATTGAAATTATAGGAAAAGATAAGTGTATAATGCAGGAGCAGTTTCTGCTTCATTAGAAAGCAAATCTTAAGTAGTTATGCCAGGTTCATGATTAGAAGAAAGGATTGTGAAATTAATTACTAGCAGTAGTCTCTAGAAGTGGATTTATTGAGGTGTTCAACCTGTCTACTTTAGAAATTTCCCATTCTTCTGAAAGAGTATCACTGAGAAATTGTACCTGATGTTGTAATTAGGTACTAATGTTACCTCTTAATAATCTATTTTCAAAACACTTCAGCAAAATAGTTAGAAATTAAAGGTTTATTTTAGACCAAGTGATATTTGCAATATTGCAAGTACTATATCTAAAATATTATTGTCAAAATAGTGTAACAGAACTGATTGCAAGATGAGGGAATACGCTGTAAACAACGTTCCTTTCAATGTTTTGAATGTTATATAGATAACTCAAGTGTCCAATACCAAGTCAGAGCTGAGCAACACTGGAGTGGCATGTAGCTTAACTAAAAATAAATAAGAAACCATTAGTGCTAGCTAGCCATTTGAACTGTAATGGAGACCAGAGTCCTGGTCCCTCATTAGCTACTAAATAGAATAAAATACAACTTTTGTTTTCTAAATAGCTCAATAGTGTCTAAAGAGTGTGATGTAAAATTCTTACTCATTTATAAAAGCTTTAGGCTTCTGTGCATATAGTCATTCCCAAAATACTTACGCATGTGGAAGATTATATTGTATCAGTTGTCGTATTTCTCCTGTAAGGATGGTGATATTATTTGAACAAAAATAAGGATAATGCTCTTGCAAGGAAATTTCTTTTTGAAACTTACGTTTACCAGTTTTGAGAGCTTTCCTTTTTTGCATCTTGATTTTTTTTTTAATTGTACTCTTAAAAGAAAAAATCATGATGTTGTGAGTGGTTGTAAATTCATTGTGAGGTTACGATAATCTCTTGGACTATTGTGGCACAAAAGCTATTTGTTGGGAAGATCATACCATGTCGTAAGGCTGGAGATGGATGTAAAGCTACAAAGAAAGAAAATCATTTATCAGGTAAGAACAAGTTGTTGTGATGGACAATTAAAACTAAGTATGCTGTATTCTGCTTAAGATGGCGTGTTGTTTTTTAGTCTATGCATTCATTTATATCTTTCTTTTCAGGTTTATGGTAGGCTGCGGTAGATGTGATGATTGGTTTCATGGCGACTGTGTTGGACTGAGTCTTTCTCAAGCACAGCAGATGGGTGAAGAAGATAAGGAATATGTGTGTGTGAAGTGTTGTGCTGAAGAAGACAGAAAAAATGAGTCTTTGGATCAAGTGAAACATGAAATGTATAAAGAAGAAAGAGCAATGGAAGGTGAAAAACCTGGGATGTCAAAGCAAACACCTGCTTGTAATGTAAGCATGACTGAGAAAATGAGGCAAGCAGAGGACGCCATGAAGCATAAAGTCAAAATTTTTAGAAGGGTAAGTCTTACTTAAATGTCTAAAGTTCTGGGTGGAGCTTAACTGCAAATTGCCTGTGGTATGTGTTGAGCCAGGTTTTGGAAGAGATTGGTAAATAATAATTGCTGATAACTTGAAATGTTGTTTAATAAAGTATAATGTAATATTGCATACATTCAAGATCTAATTACTCAGTATTAACTATATGTATAATTTGGAAAGAATATATAGTGAGTGCATAGGGGTTCATTGTAATGTTCATACAGTTAGCACTGTAGCATGCTAACATATAAATGTTTATTTCAGGAATCTGCTGAGGGGAAGAACTTGTCAGAATGCAGAGACTCGGATTCTAAAAAAGGGCAACATATTCCTACTCGGAAAGCATCCCAGACTGCTATACCTCCTCGTAGGTCCTCTGAGGATAAAAATGAAAAAGGAAGCAGAGAGTCCCCTGGCACAGTTGAGAAGTCCACAAAATCAGGTAATGAGGTTTGGAGAAGTGCTACGTGCGTATTAATGTGCATGTATAATGAAGCATAAGGACTTTCTGTATAATATCTTTGTTTTTAAAAAAAAAAAAAAACCCACATTTTGTAGTGCCAGTGATGGTGATCTAGAGAACTGTTTGTTTCCATGATGTTTAGGATATTTGTTTCTCATATCTTCTTATATTTTATTTATCTGCAAAATGTTTCCTGTATAGATGCTTTAGATTTGACTAGGAGAAAATGCTCATGTAATCAGTAATAGAAGAAAAGTTTCACAAAAGCGTCTCCTAAACTTTATTTCCTATTGTGATAATGAGATTACTTCTCCATAAAATACCACACATATTCATTGTACGTAAGTGCTTTAATTACTATATAAATATTATTATTTGATTTGGTAATTTGGCCAAAAGAAATCAATAAATTATCTCAATTTGTTTTGAAAGGTAACACTGTATGCCACACTGAGACATCAACTTTTCATTTTAAATTTTTTTTATGAAAGGCTGAAGGAACATACTTTACTTTGAAGATAACTTCCCTCTCCTGTGCCTTCCTGCTTTTCCTTTCCCAATTCCTCTCATCAAAAAAAACCCAAACAAACAAAAAAACACTTCCTTTCCAGAGGATTATACTTATTATTTATTCTTAAGAGAAAAAGATAATACAACATTTTCATCCTTTAACACAGAAGTGTCAGAATATCAGGAGCACAGGAGCATGGCTAATGAGATTTTGTGTCAGAGGACTTCATCTTGAAATCCTAACCTCAAGCTCTGAATTCTTATCTAAATTCTGCTCCTAAGGGAGATCTGCTGAGTTAGCTGTAAATCTAGATGTAAGCATTTATCCTGAGTAGTGTCCTTCAAGCTTCAGACATCTTCCTTATTCATCTTTTCGGAGTCGCAAAATATTTGACGTCCTTTTTAACTGCAGATTACATGGACTGAAATTAGTCCCTGGCATCTGTGAAATCTTTGAACTGTTCTAAAATATACTGAGTGAATTAAGAAAGGGCAAAAAAATTCAAATTAAGAATTCAAATGAATGAAGACTTATGAACAGATGCTACCTTAAAGATTACTTTTAAGTAGGGTCTTGGTGATCTCGTTATGACAATTAGCGTAAAGTTCTTAAGCAGAAAAATTATCTTTAATTGCTTCGAATGATGTTTACAGTGGTGGTGCTTATTGGTTGCCCGTCATTTCCCAGTTGTGGGACTTTGTTGGCTGAAGCTTTGCCAAAGTGTCCTTGGCATGGGGAGACTTTGTTTCCCTTGGCTTGCCCAGACTGCTTTCTTGAAAAGATTTGTTATGGTTCTTCATCCACTGCTGAGAAGGAGATGAGCAAAAAAAACATATTGACCAAATAAAAGCATTATTAGAGCTACTTTATTGAGCAAGCCTGACATTTTCTTATGTTAAGTTACAGAGTAGAATAATGGCAGGTGACATTATCAGATCTGCACTGTCTTTCTGGTGAGGGGTGCAAAGACTAACATTAACCACAGGATTCATGATCCAAGCATATAGTCTGCCCAGTGGAAAATAAGGTTGTTGTCTGAGCTACTTGAAAAGGTGGTTGGAAGGGTCTGGTATTGATGCATTTTAAGTTGTGCTCCATAGGCAAAAGTAATAGTAAAGAAGAATTTCCTTTTGTCATCAAGCGTGCTTATTAAATGTCTGTCAGGGTTCAAAATCTGTTTCATTCTTTTCAGAGTAGAAAATGAAGGTTAATATTGTTTTCTTTTGCTTCTTAAATGGAAAGCTGTTGCTCTAAGTTAGTGGTACATTCATGCACTGAGATGTTGGAACTGAAGTAATTTTTTTTTAATTACTGTGATTTGATTAGAAGTTGCAATTAGTTATAGTGGCTTTGTGAAAGAGTGTTTCTTAGATGAGTAGCTGAGAGGATTGGAATTGAAATAATTTTAATGGCTAGTAGGTTCAAAAATCTAATTTTAATGAAAGACTCTAATCTTGTTATAGTGTTTTCTGATACATTATTTCCCAATTTGCTTCACTGAAAAACAAATCTGTGCTTTCACAGAAATTCAGCTATTGAACAGTGTTTTTCTTGGCTTGGTGTGGAAGAAAACGGGTTAAGCCAGAGTTGCAACAGCCTTTATTTTTTATTTTTATTATTTTCTGGATTAATCTGCATAATACAAAGATCAAACTAACCAAGACAACCACCTCACTTACCTTCTTCTTGAAGGTAAACCCTTAGAAGCTTAAAACTTCAGGATATTCCATAACAATAAATGTTTGCATCAGTGACTGAGTAGTTTAAGATTTTTAACTCTGTGTGTTTTGGCAGGTGTTCATGAGAAACAAGAACTTAAGAAAAAGAAAATTGAGAAAGGAGGATCAAGTAGTACAACACATTTGCCTGCTGTTTCAGCATCGAAACCTTCTGCTGATCAGATAAGACAAAGTGTCAAACAGTCTCTTAAAGAAATACTTATGAAAAGGTAGGGGCGTGTGTGTATATATGCATGTAAATATGTATTTTCACTTGTATATGTGTGTACCTATATATTATATATAAATTGATAATTATTTTCTTTTAAAAAGATGGAGAAAAAATGTTTTGGAAGTTGGTAATTTTTCCACTTTCCCTTGTGTTCTCTCACAGATTGACAGACTCCAGTTTAAAGATACCTGAGGAGAGAGCAGCAAAAGTTGCAACAAAGATAGAAAAAGAACTATTTTCTTTTTTTCGGGACACTGACTCAAAGTATAAGAACAAATACAGAAGTTTAATGTTCAATCTAAAAGATCCCAAAAATAATGTATGTATTTGTATAATAATTTACAAAAATCCTTCTTTTGCAATAGGGTAAAGGAGATCTTCTGTATGGATTAAACCTTTCACAATTTGTTCTTATTTCTTTTCTAAATGTTTCATCTCACTTCAGTATTTTTTATTCTTTTCCTGTGCACTCAATGCACTTGTGCAACTTCTTTCTCCTTCTTTACCTGTCACTCATTCTGCAACTCCTTGCCTCTGCTCTGCTTTATAATAGGCTTTCAAAGTGAAGTGGATAGAGCTTGTTCTAACAGTTTGGCTTTTTTTCTTGTCATAATACTTTTTGTGCTTTTTGTTTTATTGCATAAACTTTTTGTAGCACTTACTTGTACCCAGATTTCTGAAATTTGGTTTTGACAAGGAAAAATCCTCACTGTCTACATCACTTTTGTGTATTCCAGGAGCATGCTCTTCAGCATCATAGTCAACTCATCAACCTCTTGCCTTTGTTTTTTTTTTATCAGCTGTTGAAATCATTTTGGCTGCAGTAGGCCTAAGCTCAATTTCTCTTTTGGAAGAGCAGTTAATTTTGCATCAGATCACTAAGCATTAGAAAATTTGGTTTAGTATATACTCTGCTATACAGAAGAAGCAGTAGGCTCTGGAATTACTTTTTTTTTTTTTTTTTTTTTTTTTTTTCTCTAGTTAAAGGGGGAAAAAAAACCACCGGTGTATCCTGGAGAGCGAAGTAATAAGCAACACATGGTCTACATAGCTGTAGATAATACTGCCTGATGTCTTTCCTAGTTGACTGTTACTAAGGCTTTGGTTTGTTTGGATAGTTGCAGTTAACTTCTCTTCTTTCTTGTAGATATTATTTAAAAAAGTACTTAAAGGAGAGGTTACTCCAGACCATCTAATAAAAATGAGCCCAGAAGAACTGGCCTCCAAAGAACTGGCTGCTTGGAGACAAAGAGAAAACAGACATGTGAGATTTGTTGACTTCTATTTTGTTGTCCACTTAAGTATAATTTTTTGTTTTCAAGCCATGTGCGTTTGGAAAGGCTGGAATATGTGTTGCACTAAACAACTCTGATTAGTCAGCAGCTCTCCTGTTTAATGTAATGTAAAGAAAAGGTGTTGATACAGAAGTTGAAGTGTGCTTTATACTTTGTTCAAATAATTGATAAGTATTTGCTGTCTCTTAGATGAAGTTTAAAATGCTGGATTTGTGTGTTGTAAAATATGCAAAATATGAATATACATTTTCCCCTTCCACTATTTATGAAGTGCTTTTTTGTTATATTTTTAAATTTTCAAATTTAATTCTTTTATCTCAGAGTAAACATATATATAACCTGCTCTTTTTTACAGACAATTGAAATGATTGAGAAAGAACAGAGAGAAGTTGAAAGAAGACCTATCACAAAAATTACTCACAAAGGGGAAATAGAAATTGAGAGTGAAACACCAATAAAAGAACAAGAAGCTATGGAAATTCAGGTAAAAAGGAATAAAATTTGCCACTATAAATATAGTTGCAAAATCATCTGTAATTATCTTCTTAAATCTGTATTCTTTTTGTTTTGAATCTTTTCTTTTGTTCAGTCCTCGATGATTTTCACTTAAGGATTTATAGGGGTTTTTTTTTCTTTGTTTTTGTTGTGTTCATAGTGGTCTAAATTCCATCAACAGTATAAAATATTCTAAATTTTACCTAAAAGGAATTTTGGAGTATCTGTTTTATGTTTTAAATCATTTGTAGCTTTTATGATGTCCTTTCAGAAAAAGAAAAAGTGGATCTGAAAGGAGAATTTTATGTCTGAAGGAAGGAAAATATTGGGAAGGTTAAAAATATGAATGGTAATATTAGGAACATGAACAAAGGAAAAATATAATTTTTGACCTTCCTTAGGAACCTAATATGCTTAAGTTGTTTGAGAAGACAGAAGAAGCTGAAAAAGATAAAGAAAGAAATGAATCTACATCTCCAGACACCACAAGTCAACACAAAAATCACCTCTTTGATCTTAACTGCAAAATCTGCATAGGTAATTTTGAAAAGCACATTAAAATAAATATATCACACTTGCATAGTGTTTTTCAGTCTTAAAGCTCAGAAATGTAAATAAATGTGTTTATCTCTAGTTTACAGGCTGTGATTTGGAAGCAATATTATACTTTATTGTTTACAAAAAGAGACAATTTTAAAATAAGAGGCTATTGGCATAAAGATGGCTTCTATCAAAAATAAACTGCAGACAGAGAAAGAAATCTTCTAAATGGGTGTAACTGCTATATTTGCTTCCTGATTTCTTTATGCTCTCCAACTGCAGTGGTAGAACTGTATTTTTCAGTGCTGCTTCCATATTTTCAGAGAAAAGTGACTTTTTTTTAATTAAAAGTAAAAATCATTCTAATTCATTTTCTCTAGGCCGAATGGCACCCCCTACTGATGATGCTTCTGCGAAAAAAGTGAAGGTGTCTGTTGGAGTTGCACGGAAGCAGTCAGACAACGAAGCAGAGAGCATCGCAGATGCACTTTCCTCAACTTCAAGTATTTTAGGTTCAGAATTACTGGATGATGATAAACAAGACTTATCAAAATCAGCATTATCATCTCTCCCAAGGTAGTATAAAACTGTTGAGATGTTTTTAAGTGAAAGACATTATTCTTGTCATTAAGCTCTTCAACCTCAAGTTGGTTTTTTATGGTATTTCATAATCCACTTGTGTACTTGACGTTACACAACTCTTCTTAGGAGTGATGTTACTTGCTGGAGTAAATCATGCTATGCGTTTGTATAAATAATACCATTTGTATTATTGTGAATATAGACCTGTAATTCTCCCATTTCCTTTTGGGGTAAATAAGGTGCCCTGCATTTGCTGGAGCAGAGCTACCTGTAAATAACAATGTGGGTTCATATTAAGTAGGTCAGAATTGAGATTTCTTATTGTGTTATGCTGCAAAGGAGCTGGGTAGGTAGATAGTGTTGCATTTGAATTAGTGGAGATACATATCGGTGTCTGTGTGTTTATATCTCTATATATGCACACATCTCAAGCTAGTGAATTAGAGATTGCTGTAATTAAAACATACAAAAGACTAGTTTCAAATCAGACGAATTTCAAATCTCAAAACCACTCTTTTCCAGAAATGACAGTCATTAACATTGGCAAGTATAATATATTTTTACTCTTTTATCAGTCTATGCCGAGATATATATATATATATATATATATATATATATATATATAGAGAGAGAGAGAGAGAGAGAGAGAGAGAGAGAGAGAGAGTTACAATCACTTCTTAAGAGTTGGAGCTGTTGCCTTGCAATTAGCACTAATGTCCAGTCAAATGTCAAGGAGATCAAGCTGCCTACATTGGAAGTCTTTTTGTATGAGAAGTTGGAACTGAGACAGGGACTGTCTTTCCCTTCTTTCCTTTGCCATCACTGGTGTTTGAGGCTTACTGTACCCTTTCCAAAAGGAAAAGGGGAGTTGGGAGCATGGGGGAGAATGATCTTCTGTTCCCAGTGTAGTTTGAGATCTTTTGCAATTGTTCTGGTTTTGCCAAGCATCTTTTCTGTTTATTGTAGAGGACGATTCTGGTTCTACCAGATGCCTCTGTTGCCTGACTTCCATAATTTGTCATTATCTTGTAAATTTTACTGTTGTTCGCATTGGTTGTGTGCACCCCATTTATGAAACTAACCCAGAAATCTCTATTTGTGATTGCATCTTGTATGCTTATGCTTAATTGTCTTGCAGAGTGTTTATGCACTGTGGCTGGTTATGCTTTTGGAAGTGTTACAGTGTTAAAAAAGTGCTTATGTTGAGTTGTCTCTGAACTATGTGCTTATGTGTCAATTCAAGGCAAGCAAATACTCATTGCGTGCTGCTTACTGTGCATCTACATTGTGGGTGCAACAGGCCACTGTTACAGTGGTTCCTGACACAAATGATATTTGAAGAATGGGAGAGTTAGAACAATGTGTAATGTAATATATGTCCTTATTTGGTCTGCAGTGCCATTAGCTTTTGTGTCCTTTTAATAGCATTTAGTGACTCTTGCACTAGATGGGTCCTTCAAGCTCAAAGGATACATTAGTGAAGTGATAATTCTCTGTGTGTCTATTTTACTGGAAGATGAGAAATGGAGTGTCTGAGCCTTCTCCATACTTGAACCACAAGTCTGTTCAAGTGAAGAGAAAATTCTTCATTTTACATAGTTTATTTTTCTTGAGATCACGGCTTCCATGATTCTTTGTTGTATACTATGTTATTGACAAAGTTTTTTCTCTTTAGATCAGAAACACCTGGTACTGTGGAAAGCGAAACTCTGTTTCTGGCACGCCTGAATTTCATCTGGAAGGGTTTCATCAATATGCCTTCGGTGGCAAAGTTTGTTATTAAGGCCTATCCAGTTTCTGGCTCTTTTGAGTATTTGACAGAGGTATTTATATTTATTGTAAGGAATGAACAGTTAATTTATTAACTTAAGTCACTGATCTGTTTACCTTATAAGCTATAATAAAGAAAAGCAATGAGGCATGATCATGATACTGAGTAAAGGACTTGTGTGTTGAAATAGGTTGGGTTGGGCTTATGTATTTGGTAGTGAAATGTATTTCACTATATAAATGGACCTTTAAAGGTTTTAAATTTTCATATATCTGTTGGGATGTTTCGCTCTTGGGTTTATGCAGATGAGCAGCAGTATTTCTGGAGCTGCTTTTGTGAATGTTTAACTGTGTTTAGTTTGTTATGAAGCATTTTCAGTAGTATAAAGGTAGAATGGAAAGGTAGGACATTTGTCATCAAAATAACAGTCTTTGTGGCTTCTATTTCTTGTGGTTGAGATGAGAAAATAAATAGCTGGTTTGAACCCAAAATGTTAAAAAAGACAGGGAATATGGGGTTTTTGGTTGGTTGGTTTTTGTTTTCACCTTTACCTCCCCCACTCCAGGAAAAAAGAGCCCACGCTGGTGGTTTCTGTTACCAGTGCAGATTTTGTCTTTTACAATAGAAAGCTGTGTAAGGGGAGTTTTATTTCTTCTAATCTAGTGGTAATTCTTTCTTAATTATCAGTTGTAAGAGTAAATTGGCCTTGAAACATAAAAGTTAATGTGTGAAAGACCAAAGAACTCATAAGGCTCTGTGTGACTCTCATCAGTGACACTGATGTGTCAGCTTTCTAATTAAATAGTTAGGTCCTCTGTTAATGTGATTATATTGACTTTGCTGTAAGTAGTGCAAGGTATACAGTACTCTTTAGTAGGAAAGGATTGCTTTGCAAAAATTATTCAAAAAACCTTTTTTTTCCTAAAGTATTACTAAGTGATTCTGTAAGTCTACTTATGTCAGTTGTTAATAGTGAACTTGATAGTGTCTAAGAACAAATATATGTCTGCATGTAGGATATGTCTTTTCTCATGATTAAGATTTTAAAATTGTTTTATTCCTTGATGGACTTAGCTTTCTCACAGCAGGTAAATTTTACAAATATTTTAAGCATTTACAAAACAGAGGAACGTTACGTTTGCAGGTAATGTTACTCAAGTAAATAACTGCCAGAGAAAGTTAGAGGGAGTAGTATCGAGTGACAGCTAGTTTATTACAAATTGTTGACTTCCCCCTGAAAATCCTAATTTAAACATCCAAAATGTGACATGAATAAATTTATATCTAACTACTGTTAATTCTACACTTAGTATATTAAAATTTTATAATTTCAGTACTTTTAAGAGTTAAGTGTATTTTGAATATATAAGATTAGATACGTTGAGTTCAGATTTTTATTGTTCTTTCTCATAGGATTTACCAGACAGTATTCAAGTAGGTGGCAGGATATCTCCTCACACTGTCTGGGAGTATGTGGAAAAAATTAAAGCTTCAGGGACCAAGGTAAGAAATATTATATACAGAAGACTTGCTGCTAAACATCCTTCCTATTCACTTGAAGATGTTGCTGAAGAAGAGCATACTCATTGCTGTCCTTGCAGAGTGCTGTTAAATTTGCCGTGTTGAGACTGTATTAAGAGATGTGACTAAATTAACAAGAATGTTGGGATGGAGAGATCTGAGGAGATGTCTTCTGGAGCAGTAATTACCTTCTCTTAAAGTACAGTAAATGTATGAATAGCATAGGTCTAAAATCTGTGAAAGACTGTTTGAATATGTTTTTTGTTTGTTTTAGCTTGACATCTTTTATTTTCAACAGGCTGCTAAGGCAAATATTTTAGCATCCTATATGAATGCTGGGTTGCACAGAATTCAAAAGCTTCTGCGTGAGAAGGCTTACTTCACCCGTGCCTAGCTTGCACTGCCTGTGCTTCATGAAGTGCAGTTCTGCCCAGCCTGGAATGTCTCCAAGTGCCTGTGCTCAGGCATTTGCAAAAGCACTGAAACTTGACGCAGCAGATACTTTGCTTCCCAAGTCACACTTCAAAGTTTAGGTGGTGAAATTCCTAAATTATTCTGGAGATTTTAGTAGCCTTAAATGCACAAAACTTCCCTACAGTGAAGCAACAACTTTCTCTAAATTTCTGAAATGGAAAACAACTCTGATATAAAGCCGAAATATAAGTTTATATTACTGTGATGTGATGTCATGGTACTGTATGATACTTGAGTTTAAAAAGTGTGTTAGGTTGTATTAATGTCATTACACAGAAAACTACTATTGTTTGACAGTAGACAAAACTACTGTTGTTTGAAGTAATTGGAAGTTATGTACTTCTTTGCTTGTGTGCCTAATTCTGGGCTTTGGATACTGGTCTTCCCTAGTATTATTCATTATCTGGGACATGATAAATCATACAAAATAAGGCTTTCTAATATTGTTATTGGCAGGACGGGAATAGTTGCTTGCAAGCTTACATTCTTCCCTAGAAACTTTTATTTAACAGGCTAATATAAAGCTTTCATTTAGCAAGCTAATATAAAATACTTTTTTTTTTTTTGTTAATCACTGTAATGATGCCTTTGTCTTAGACTGAAAGCTTCATGTGTTTTCTCCATTTTCTTGACTCTTTTTGGCCCTCTTGTCATCATCTTCTTCCTCTGTTCTCTGAGGTTTTTACAGAGATATCTATTCTTCTTCTTTGGATTGTACTTTTAAATCAAAAGAAGTCACCAAAACAATTGAAATTTTGTAGTAAAATACATGTAACCATTATTTGTTTCTTTGTTTTCCTTTCTTTATGTAAACAGGAGATCTGTGTGGTTCGCTTTACGCCTGTCACTGAAGAGGATCAGATTTCCTATGCTTTGCTGTTTGCCTACTTCAGCAGCAGAAAACGTTACGGGGTTGCTGCCAATAACATGAAGCAAGTGAAAGATATGTATCTCATCCCTTTAGGTTCTTCAGATAAAGTTCCACATCATCTTGTGCCTTTTGATGGGCCTGGTAGGTACAGCCTGGAACTTACTTTCATAACACTCTCGAAAGAAGGATCTTACAGCAATTGAAGAGAAAAATAATTTCTAGAACTGCAGTTAAGATTTTGTGAAAATTGCCAAGATATTCTATTCCAACATGTCAGAAGTGTTAGTGTTGTTATCATAGAATCATAGAATCATAGAATGGCTAGGGTTGGAAGGGACCTCTAGAGGTCATCTAGTCCAACCCCCCTGCACACGCAGGGTCCCCTAGAGCATGTGGCACAGGGTGAAGTCCAGGCGGGTTTTGAAGATCTCCAGAGAAGGAGACTCCACCACCTCTCTGGGCAGCCTGTTCCAGTGCTCTGTCACCCTCACCGTTAAGAAATTCTTCCTCAAGTTCCTGTGGAACTTTTGGTGCCTCAATTTTTGGCCATTTCCCCTAGTTCTATCACTGGCCACCAGTTATAGCTCCCTTTCAAAATAATATTACAATTGGAAATATTTCATATTTGTTGTTTTCCCATCCCAAGAATCTTCAGATTGTTCAGAACAAAATATATAATGAATCAATTTCAATTTGCAGTTGTTGAAGTCACAACTTTTACATTGGAATTTTCCTTCGTTTTAAAAGTTTTGTTATAAAAGTATTGTACCTTTTTGCTGTCTTTTATTGTCTTGTTTATTCTGCTCTGGAAACATAATACAGTATTTGCTGTATCTCACACTGGTTTGTTCTAATTATTGAGGGAGATTTCAAAGCTGGAATTAATAGGAAAAAAATATTTTTACAAGATACTACATAAAGTATATCTGTTATTGTCTGGGTTATTTCTTTGTTAAAATGTTAACCAAAGTGATTAATTTCTGTTGTGGTTTTGTGCAGGGATTGAAATACATCGACCAAATCTATTACTAGGATTGATAATTCGCCAGAAAATGAAGAGACAGATTACTGCTGTTACAAGTGTTAGTAGTAGCTTTGTGGATGAAGTTTCTGAAAGCACCTTGAGTAGCTTGCCACCAGAGAAGAAAAGCAAGCCAAGCAAGCCTGAAGTCTCTCAGAATGAATTGGCATTAGAAGAAGAAGAAGAAAATGATTTTTTTAATTCCTTCACAACTGTGCTACACAAGCAGAGAAATAAATCTCAGCAGTCTAACACAGAAGATGTTCCTGCAGTTGTTGAACCTTTAGTGGAAAGTACCAAACATGAACCACCGAAGCCTCTCCGATTCCTTCCGGGAGTCCTGGTTGGGTGGGAAAATCAACCTTCTACTCTGGAGCTAGCAAGTAAACCACTGCCAGTGGATGATATTCTTCAAAGCCTGCTGGGTACTACAGGGCCGGTATATGAACAGAATAAGACAGAGGTGAGTCCCAGTGAAGACATACCATTATTAAATGAACAAGCAACCTTGAAAGAAGAAAACATGGATATAGATGTTGCTGATGCAACTGCTGAAGTTGTTGAAAAAAATACTAGCTTGGAAGGTGTACAGGAATCCCCCAGTGCTACCGTAACAGCGGATGCAGCAGCTGTAGGGACCTCAAGTTCTGCAAAAAGTGCTGGAGCTTTGATGGGCCTTAGTCTGAAGGGAAAACCTCCAGATGTTTCCACAGAAGCATTTTTAGCAAATTTATCTGCTCAGTCACAGAATAAAGAAACCGAAGACAGTAAAGAAAATGATCCAAAGGTGCAATTACATGACAAGGAGAATGTTGCACAGGAAATGAAAAATACTACAAATTCTAGTGTTTCTTCTTGTTCCTCCAATGCAGGGAAAAAAACCAATGAAAGCAGTGTTAATGTAGGCTCTGCTGAAGGTACAACTGCTAATACCTCTAAATCTCCACCGTTTATTAATCTCAAGAGAGACCCACGACAGGCAGCTGGACGAAGCCAACAGACTAATGCTTCAGAAAACAAAGAAGGAGATGTGAACAGAAATGAAGACCGACAAAATGTTTCAGGAAATGATCAAATGGAAACAGAGAATAAACAGTCTCCTGGAGAAAAGGGCATAAACCTGTGTCAAGGTGATGCACAAGCAAGTGAGATGCATTATGGTTCAACTGCAACAAAAGCAGATAATGTTTGCTCCTCACAAGCAGAGGATACCAGCAACTTGCAGGAAGATACCTTGATGCAGAACATTGAAACAGTGAACTCATTTAGAAGAGGACCAGCCACAACTTCATCTCAGATTGAACCAGAAAATTCTTCTCATTCTGAATTTATTTCCAAGATCCCAAACCCTGTTACAAGTGGCACCTTCTCATCTGTTAGACCTCCACAGCACAATTTTCAGCATCCCAAATCTAATCCACCCGGATTTCAGTTTCAGGGTCCTACACCTCACAACTTTCCTCCACAAAACAACCCTATGTTTGGATTTCCTTCTCATTTACCACCTCCACTTCTTCCTCCTCCGGGCTTTGGCTTTCCACAAAATCCAATGATGCCATGGCCACCTGTAGCTCACTTATCAGGTCAGCCACCACACTACACCGGACCCACTGCACAAGGGCTACCAGTGGCTCACAAACAGTCAAGATTTTTGGGGCCAGAAAATTTTTTCCAGAGTAAAGATAGCAGGAGACCAGAAAGACGTCACAGTGACCCTTGGGGCAGACAAGAACAGCTTTTGGACAGAGGTTTCAGTAGAGGAAAAAATGACCAGCAGAGGCAAAGGTTCTATAGTGATTCCCATCACCAAAAGAAAGACAAACATGAAAAAGAGTGGGACAACGAAAAATACTGGGAGCAAGATGCTGAAAGAAATAGGCGCCGAGACAGAACCCAGGAAAAGGAGAGAGAGAGGAAGAGTAGAGAGGAAGGACATAGGGACAAAGAAAGGATGCGATCTCCACACAACGATAGGGCTTCTGATGGAAAATGCCCCAAAGAGACTAGAAATCCAGAAAAAAAGACCGATAAGCCTAAAACTGAAGAGCAGGCTCAGGAAAAGGATAAAGAGAGGGAGAAGAGTAGAGAGAAGCATAGAGAACGGGAAAGTGAAAAGAGCAGAGATAGACATAGGGACCACAGTGACAGAACTAAAACCAAAAGGTAAAAAGATGCAGGCAGTCTTTCAGAATCCTATTTAAATAAACTTAGAGTAATGTCGTAAAACTTTGTATAAAAAAAAAAAGCCTGCTAGGATTGTGCCATCTTTTTTATTCAGTATTGGTGTTTTGCAGAAACAAGTCTGTGTTTTGGTACCAATCACTGTACCAATACTCATCCTTTTTTTTCATTATACCAACTATTGCTAGAAGTAGGAGTTTAATATTTTAAAAAATTTTACATTGCTGTATATTCAAAATTTTAAAGATTTCTTTTATTAATATGCAATAAAGGCTTAGAATTTTTCTTAGCTGATGAAGTTGGCTTTAGTCAAGTATGCAATATAGTTGCTGCCTTTGGAAATTTGTGCTCTCTTCTGTTTTAAGATGCGCTGATAATTTTAAAGGTGAATTTCATACAATAACCTTCTTTTTAAATTGCACTGTTTTTAAAGACTGTAGCGGAGCCTCAGAATCTACACACATTGCAACAAAATGTAATACGCTCGGTGGTGTGAAGAGTTGTTTTTAAATTATTTAACAGTACAATAAAACAGTTCAAATGTATTTCATTTTCAGATATTTCCTAAGCATCTGAAACAGTTTGTGACCAGAAATTGGAAGGCTGATCTGCTTGAATGTTATTGCTTTAAACTGCACTTGTTTTAATAAGAAAAGATTTTTAAACTAAATTCTTCAAAATACGATTTGTAGTAGTCAGTCATTTCTCCCATCATTTTCCGTGCTTCAGAAACTTGAATACCTGAGCTTGTACATTACTTTGTGTTTTACTATCCTTTTTACTGTAAAATGTAAATATTTTAAGGGATATTTTGATTCTAAAATGATAAAACTTTCTCACATACTGTGTGTGTTTGATTTCATAGATGTGATGAAGCAGGAGGCTGAACACCGCGTGCAGCTTTGCTTGTGCTTGGTGGCCGGGGGCCCTTGTGGGGAGGAAAGGGAGGGACAAGAAAGGGGGGGGGGGGGGGCACTTTTTGTACCTTGGGGATCTTTCAGTAAATTCAGATTCTGTAGTCACTGACATCCACCCATGAAAACAAAAACAAGCTTCCAAACAACTTCAAACCTCCTGTTCTTACAGTTTTTCTTAAAATGACTGAAATGTAATATACATTAGATAAACTGTTGTGTTTATAAATATCAACAAAACGAACTGTGTATTTGAAGAACTCAAGCCTAGAATAGGATCATCTGGGGACCTCCAGAAGAGCTGTAAAATAACCTTTATTTTTTTTCAATTGGTGGGTGAGGGACATAGGGGGTTGCTTTAGGAGGATTGCTTTGTGCCAGCTGGGTGTCCACGATGGTGGGCTGAATCCTATCCTTGAAGGGTTTTATAGCTTGGATTTAATGATTTGAGATTAGGCTTACTGTTTTGGTCTTGGATTAAGCTTTGAGCAAAGTTGGTAGCTTTGCTTGTGGAGGTTTTCATTTGGCCTGCCCCAGAAGAGCCTCTGCCCAGCCTGTGGTTATTCACAAATCTCAGTCATGTGCCTCTGTGCCCTGGAGGTAGCCTGGTAGCCATGAACACGGCATCTGCCTCTGTGGCAGAGCGGAGACTGCCTGCGGTGAGGATCACCAGGAATGTTTTGTTCAGAAAGAAAGGGCAGACAGTTTCAGAGCTTGCCAGGTGCTTTAATTGTGTGGCTGGTATATGTAGAGCCTGCAAGTGCCAAAGCAACATAGCCCT
This sequence comes from Eudromia elegans, assembly GCA_003342815.1. Classification (NCBI taxonomy): domain Eukaryota; kingdom Metazoa; phylum Chordata; class Aves; order Tinamiformes; family Tinamidae; genus Eudromia; species Eudromia elegans. The sequence continues at coordinate 333,386 of PTEX01000285.1, forward strand.
TCAGGGACAATTTAAGACTTTAACAAGCAGAAATGGTTTTCTAGGGTTTGGTCCTGCAGTCCGAGTCGTTACAGGGAGCACATGTCCCTTCGGCAGGAGTAAAGGGTGTTGTCTGCTCCGTGGCCTTTGGTCACGCTCCCTCCACCGCTGGCACTGGCTGCCTGTGCTCTGATTAACTGCTGCTTGCTTTATACCAAGTCACCGCTCAGCAGGTGGACTGCAGAGAGCTGTGTGCTCCTGTGGGAACTGTCTGTGTCCCAGGAGCCCTGGAGGGAAAAGAACAGCTCCCAAACCTGCTTCCTTCCCCTGTGGATGGCTGTAAGAGGCCCTGCGAAGAGGAGGGTGGAGAGGAAGAGGGTCCTCAGCTTCACGAGCTGCCACTGCCTGTGAGGAAGCGGGAGGGAGGCCACAGCATCAGGCCAATCACTTGAGGGTTCAAAGCACCTTGGGATGGCAGGAGGAACCTCCTAAAGGTGTTGGTCAGGTTGTTGGAGCATCTTGGGGTAGCGCCATCACTTAACCTTTGAGTTGTCCTTGGCTGCTGGCAACAACTTCCTGACCATGCACAAGTTAGGATGGAGTGGAAAGTGACGTGCATCACGTGGCCTTTTCTGTACCTACAGCCTCTGCTCCTCGTTCCCTTCCTGTGACCAAAGGGGTTAGCGGCTTGTTCCTGATGGGTATCCACTGAGGCCATTCTCTGGGAGACTTTCCTTGCAGCAGCTTGCTGGGTGACAAGGTGCTTTTGAGAAATAACAGGGTTAAAAAAAAAAAAAATCTATAAATCCATCACAAGTATTTTAAACTTTTTAGTTATATAGTAAGTCAGCAGTCAAAATGAGAACTGTAAATGACATCTTAGCTCTTGTGTTTAAGCACCTGGAAAGACAACTGATTTTTCCTATTTATTGATAACTAAAGTGTCAAGTATAATGGAACTTTCTCCAAAGGAGTGGAGTTTGTGCATTCATGTACTGAAGAGCTCTGTTTGCTTTTGAGAGCATGAATTGATGAAAAAAAAAAAGGAAATTCAATTTACTTTGGCTAAGGCTTCTGTCTAATAAAATTTAATCCCAAGCGGTTATAAGTCAGGAAGGTAGAGCAAAGCAGATGTTTGAGTGTTTAATTTTTAAACTACTAGGGAGAACTGAGGCTGATTTTTATGCAGTGAGCGAATTTTCCCATGTTCCAGCTGAGTGTTCAAGTGTTCAAACAGGGCAGACCTCTGCTGGAGGACAGCAGCAGGCAAATATTTATGTCTGTACAGTAATTAATTAAATGCATCTTTTTGACCTGTGGCATTAGGTAAAATTCAAGTTCTTATTTTGGTTATTCTAATTGCATTCTATTCCACTTGCTGACAAAGAGAAATTGGGAAAAGAAACTCTGTTCAAAATAAAATTCCAAATTTTCCATCAAGTTTCCATCAGATAATGTCAAGGGAAAACCTTTTGGAAGTCTAAAGCCACCCATCCAGCTGCTTTCTTCGTAATCACAGCCAATTAATATCCTTCCTAGGAATGCGCTACATTTCTGTGGCCGGGCTGTGCTGTGGGTATGACGCGGTGCCGGTGTCCAGGCTGGCTCCCCAGCGTGCCCAGAGGGCCGGGCAGAGCTCGGCTCCGGAGCTGCCCCGATCCCAGGGTGCAAAGGACTTCCCTGTTCAGCCTCTCTCCTGGGCCAAGGGCAGAGGGTTCCTACTGGTGCCTGCAGGTTGATGCTGAAACCTGGGGTTTCCTTGTGCTAGGACGGAGGCGTTCTCCTCCCTGGCGTGGTTAACCGTGTTTGCTAAGCTGGCCTCCCTCATGCACGTTTCCCTACCATCGGGTTTTGCAAGAATTATTTTGAGATACGCATTGTCCAGGTTGCTTGAATTATTCCTTTTCTGTTTACTTGTCTCTTACTGCAATCTTGAATGAAAGGTAAGGTGATTTTTTGTTTAGACAAGGCTGTATGATTGTGGGATAAGTGTTATTGTATGCTTTCTAGAAGTTTTAGGTATGGGTAAACTACTGGGTCAGTGTACCTTTCAAAGCAGGATTCTGACTTGTAGATTGAAGATGAAAATAAATTTTTGGTGAGACATAGCATACTTAGTGTATGCTAAAATCACACAAAGCCATGTGTTATAGCTAGACATAATGGCACCAACTTTTTTTTTTTTTAATGGCAATAGATATCTAAAATGTAGAGGATTTTTTTTTTTCCATTTGCTTTTTACTTCGATGTAATTCCATTGGATAGAATTGCTGTATTTTAGCTGGAAAATGAAGACATATTATTATTAGGAGAAAAGGCAAAGCTTTTTAGTGCTCAGATGGAAATCAATGATTGAAGCAGATTAAGTTATTTCTATTATTTTTCAGTCTTAAAATTAGCAATAGAGATGCTGTGGTAGAACTCGCATAGAATGGTAGAAAAGTTAGGAGCTAAAAGTTCATCTCAAATTAGACCACCCTAACTGTCCTTTCTGCCCTTAAAACCATTGTTTTTAAATTTCATATTCTAGCATGAAAGCAGTTGCCATGGAATAAGTTTCACCTAGTTACATTTATATATATATGTGTATATATATATATATAAAAAAATGCATATACAGACACACACACATAGAGATTCCAAAGGCAGAGAGAACAATTTCATTAGCTAAACAGAGTCTTTGTGCACTTGGATCCAGGTTACTACAGGTGCTTTATTTTTAAAAATATCTTGCAGAAAGATGCAATTCTCACCCATGCTTTTCACTTTTGGCCTTTCTACTACAAAATTATAAAAAAGGAACAATGCATTTCAGTAACATGTAGAGTTTTGATGAAACCGGTAAGTTGTCCTCAGAGCCAAAAAAAAAGAAAATACTGGCGTGACGGTCACTTTTCTAAGCTAATTACCTGTCTACAAAATTACGTGTAGCATAATAAAACAGATAAATACATCAGGCTCTTCTATTAAAGTATTAAAAGATGCAACTAGTAAGCAACTAGATGAATAAAAGTAAACTGTTTGACTATATTTTATATATGCTATTAATCTATAACATTAATAAAAGGAGTTAAAGTGCAGGGACAATATTGCTAAGTGCTTTCTATACTGGTTCCTTAGTGTCAGAGCACCAGCTATCACAGGAGACATAAGGAAAAGGAAGGGAACCTAATCACATCATTGCTCTTAAATCTAAATCCCTCCTGCAACTAACTTCCATCATCTCCATTATGAACGTTATAACCCTCCGCTTTCATTAGCTGGATCTTTTTAGAGTCTTGGAAGAGCACAATGTCTTTAATTCTGCCAATGAATTCCTGCTGAAAAAGCCCCATAGTCACTGTGGTTACTTCTCTCCCAATTTCAAACCCTCCGAAATAACAAATTCCTCCATAGTTTAGAGCAGTGTATTTCCTTTGTGGATCAATATCTTCAAAAAGAATTAGGTCCTCATCTAGATACACCTGAATACAAGTTTGGTTTTGAGCTATCGTAACAGCATGCCATCTTCCACAACAAACGGAGTATTTGCTATAAATTAGAGGAACAGAGATCCTTTCTCCAAGGTTAACTGCAATTTTTAATGTTCCATTGGCAATGCCAAGAGCAAGGAAATCATTGTCTTCATCTTCGGCTTTTCCCATCCAAAATACCAAGCCTTCCATTTGATTGCTAGTGAAATTTAAAGAAATGCGGCTATGCTGGAGGTTTCTTTTTCTATAGTGTGGATCTACGTATTTGATGTAGGAGTTACCAACAAACTTTGCTGTCAGAAATGCGATTTTGCTGTCGCAGTACTCACCCGACCAGCCCAGTGCACATGCACATATGTATGAGAACGAACTGGGCTGAGGGATACAGAGAGCTCGAGACCCACACCTGTGTTGTGAGCAGTAGGCAGACTGTTCGCACGTGTGCCCTACCCAGTGCTGTGGACAAGAGCAAGAAAAGCCCGAGGCCTCCACCCGACACGTCCCGTTGTTCTTGCACACCGTGTAGCCGCAAGCTGTTCCGTCACAGTCACCCACGTTGGCTCCGTCCTTCGCGTCGCTCGCGGTAAGTTTCAGTTCTCGGTCGTTTATAAGAATTTCTCGTATGCAGCCACTGAACCCCGTGGGCTCGTTTTCTGTCGCCATCGAGTTGACAAGGTGCAGGGAGGACACTCCTCCAACAAAGAAGTCTGTGCGTGCGTCCAGCGCCCTCATTCCAGGGGCAGCTTCCCGAGTGACGTTGTGGCCGTCCAGGTCCAGGTAGCCTTCGTTTCCGACCCTTCCTGCTCTGACAGTGTGCCACGTGCCTCCCTCCGTATGGACCTTCTGGGAAGTCTGCAGGATGACTGTCTTGTCTCCGAGATTGTAGCGCAACTGTAGAAATCCATGTGCTAAGGAGATACACAGAAAGTCACCTGTGGAAAAGAGCATCAAACGGGCTTTTATTTTTTACAGGAAGCTCGCTGAGCAACGGCATATCCTTTACTATCCTCATGCTTTTATGCCCACGCTTCCCAATTCAGTTGCTCCTTCTCAGCAGCCTTGTACAGTTGTTATGTTTAAACCATAATAAATGGAAATGTTCCATGATGGCCCCTTCCATGTTTACTTCCTTCACACCTACTCCTAGTGGAAAAAGAATTCTCCCAAGTTCTCTATTCTTTTTAAGGAAAAGAACAACTTTATGAAAGGTGCTCTGCTTTGGTGCAGGGATTGTGTTACCTACTGCCAGGGAAGGGGAAGTAGGATCATTTGGGCAACCAGGGAATGTCTGCTGGTTCTGCCCAACTAGTTAAGTGCTGGAAAAACCTGAATTTCCATATGCTAAATTGCTGGATTTGCCAGCTGAATGCAGTGCCTGGCATGCTCTGCCTTCTCTGAGGCAGCTGGGCTGCTCTGGCTTTGGTGGTGGGGCAGCTCTGGAAGTGGATAGGCTGGATTTCCCCCTCCCCACTCCTCTTTCTCCTCCATTTTTCATGCCTCTTTCGTGGCCTTCATGCCTTGAAATATTAGGATGGACTATCCTCTCTATGTCTTGTGCTCTGTTTCTGGCCTTTCAGGCAATACAAAAGGGAGAATACCACTTCGAACTCCACTAATAAATATGAACAAAAGTTGAGCAAGTTTAGGAAACGGGAGCTGGAAGGACGTGGTGTGGGGCAGGCATAGCGGCTAATGGGGAAGGGCAACAGGGAGGCCGCAGAGGACAGCGCTGTGGAACCACACACGGAGGATGGTGAGGAAGGCTCGGCTCCTCTCCAGACGTGATGTTTATCCTCAGAGCAAGGCCGCTCTCCGCACCACGCACGAGTGCAGAACGGCGCTGGCTGCACAGTGCCCTCCGGGGAGGTGGCTGTAACCCACGGGCAAGCCGAGCTGTTGAGCACTGCCCCTGAGGAATGCGGCTCCCCGGGTGAGGAAGCCCTTCTGCTTCCTGCCCCAGCACCACCCAGCACACTGCAGCAGCCGGGAGACACCCTCACGGAGCCACCCCCGGCGGGCGGCCTGGTTTTCAGTTTGCCGACAGCCGCAGAGCAACAGGGTGCCCCGGTCTGCCACACAAAATGGATCCCAGGTCAGCAGGGGCGGCAGTTCTGCCACAAAGCAAGCAGAGCTGTCGCCCGTCTCCACCGCTGATTTTGTCCATGCAGGTGATTCCAAAAACTATCAACTGAGCAGGAAGCACATCCCTTCTGGCTAAGGAAACGTAGCTGCCAAAGGAGGCTTTCTGCTAAAAGCGGGTAGGTAGACAGTGTGTCACACATCAAGCACTAGCGCACATCAAGAGCGCCTGCGCTTATGTAGAGCATCCTCTTATATTCTGCGCATATTAGAGGAATTTTTGTGCAGTTCTATAGTGTGATTCACTTGCTACAATAAACAGTGTCTTTCAGAGTATGTAGACATTTCACAACCATATTCTGCACCTCATTCTTATTTTTAGGCTTTAAGTTTTTTCTCTCTCTTGTGTGTGTGTGTGTGTAGTCAAAATTCCTAAAATTTCAGGCATTAATGTTTCTAACCTTTACAGGCCAGGTAGGCAGCACAGCCTTGTTTCAGAAAGAGATTGTTTCAAATCTGGAGCACTGAACTTGGAGTGACTCATCCTATTGCGTTTATTAACTGAACTTGCTCCTTAGTCACCCAGTGGAACTGTTCTTTTGCCTCTTGTCAGGGAGCAAATCCTTGGGTCACCCCAGCCTGAATTTGGGCTGGTGCAGACAGGCTGGAGCACATTCCACCTTTATGATCACGAGTAAAGCTCCATTAATGCTATGACTTTACAGAAAGTTCATGGTCCTTCCCTACTGCTTTTTACCTGGAGTGCCAAAGACTTCAAGTACATAGATTGACCCTGTGTAAACTGTATTAAATTAGACTCTGTTGAAACATTTGAGTAGCATCTGAATAACCCTGTCTGAATTAAACATTATTCAGTGGGTGTCTCTCCCCATCAGAAAGAAGGTAACACAACCCTCAAGTGGCTATGGCCTTGTGAGGTGCCATCTACTGCTCTGTCACCCTCCCTAGCGATGCTGTTATTTTGAGAGGGCTCATTCAGGAACATTGCACACAGCTGTGTGCATCCACCTCCCCTCTACCTTCCCTGGTAGTAACTGAAGGTGGGAGGGAGGAGACCCTCTTCCTCCCCATAGGACAGGTAAGGGGAGAGGTGGAGGAGACTTTTGTCTTCTCTGTGCACGCCTCCAAACTGAGGTATGCGCACACAGCTCCCTTGCTCTTTTTTTTTCAGCTTATTTTTAAAAATTATCCACCTAAAATTCTGCCAGACTTTTGAAGTACTTTCTTAGGAGCTGCACAAAGTAATTTTACCAGACTTAAAGCTGTGAAACGCTTCCAGAAACAGCTGAATAGGCAAAAGAGGCCACAACTGGCAGAATTACAGAGAATTCTGCTAATAGGAAATGACCGATAGGCCGTCTTCTATTTTATGCCAGCTATTAAATGTATGTACTAAAGTAATTAACTCTTAGAGGAGTGGAGACTGGAGCTACTACACCAATGTGTGGGTGGAGAGACTACACAAGTATCCACCCTTTCTGTAAATGTGTATTTTTCTTTGAAAGGAACAAAGCAATAAGGAAGTGTTCGAAGGAAGCCTCATAATTATTTCTTCACCAACAAAACCTTTTTTTTGGATGGGGGATTTTTTTGTTTTGTTTTGTTTTGGCATGTGTGGTCCCTTGCAGCAGTCAGGGAAAATCCCTGTGCAGTAACATGTTTATGTTGGGTTAAAAAGCCACCATGTAGCTGTGCTACTGTGGCATTATACAACCCAGTCTCATTCCCTAACTAGCTGCACGGTCAGAGCTCATTTGTTTCACAGAAATGGCATTGTTTAGTGAGGAAAAGAAAACAAACAAAAACCCGGAGAATAGAAATGCCCCCCATTTTTTTTTTCTATTAAACAAGAATTTTAGAAAAAAAAATCTTGTGGTTTGGGCAATCAATTTATTAAATCTTATATAACTATGTAGAAGAAAAGGCTTTATATAAAAATGCTTTGTAAACTAATCTGCAACAGAAAGCTCCTTCACATCTGTTGGCTGCTAAGAATACGCCTGAGCCTTTCATCAGTCTAATTTTGTCTGGATTTGACAGGATTATACAAAGTCAGATGTAAAGAGCTAGATGATTAGCTTTTCCTTAATCTTTCAGAACTTCAGCATAGCAAAAATGGGAGTAGGAAAGTTGTAAAGTAATCAACTTAACAGATAATCGCTTTTGTTATGTTTTTGGTTTTAAATTAAATTTGCATGAGTCTAGAGATTTTAAAAAAATACTCCTGTCTTTGCAAACTAAACATTCAAAATTGGCAACTGAACTAGGGCTTGTTCATTCTAGACCACTCCTAGACCAAGTAAAACAGGCTGCATGTTTGATGCTTCCAAAGAGATATTAAATTTCTTTCTATACTAGCTGCTTCCATGACCTTTGCCTATTCAGAGGTTCTTTTGTGAGAGAGCCTTTTTTTCTCTTCTGTTTTTCATGGCCCACGTAATGCTTTAGCTTACACAGGAGAGAACATCAGAAGTGATATGGAACATGGAAGTGATAAAAGTATAAAAGATTCATTGTCAAAGACATTCTTTGCAAATAAATGTATTTATATTTAAGCTACTCCATATTTTTCTTTGTAGCTGCTTCTCATAGGTGGTTGTAATTAGAAAAAGGCAAGCAGAAAATACCAGCACTGTATTATGACCCTATTGGTCTTACCTACCTGGAGCCTGTTAAAACACCTGTGTAGAATAAGAAGGTGGTAAATTAGGTAACCTGGGTGTAAGTGGGTGGCTCTGAGCATGTTCTTTGAAGCATCTCAAACCTTTAGGTTTTCAACAAAGAAATCTACAGGTATTTTGATAATTAGTTAAATTCATTATAAAAAGCCCTGTTTTTGCCTAACTTACTACTTGATACGAGTAGAAAATTTCAGCATTGATCTAAGATCATATGTAAAGAATGATGTGTGATGCTTCTGGCCACAGAAACACAGCACAAAAGATGTTACTGAAGTATATTAGAACAAATTTACCCCTTAGAGACTAAATTTAAAAAGCTTTTACACTAGTTAGCAAATTATACTTTCTCACTTTGACTTGGTGTTTAAAAATGCTTCTATAAAGAGCAGAAACACTGTATTTAGATATATAATTTTTCCTTTCTGCATGTTTTGGGTGCTGCACCAGAGCACTTCTCAGCATTATACAATAAACTCCTGATCAACTTCATTCATGAACTCTCTCACAGTCTTTTCATTTTCTCTTGACCTCAGTTTTATCAGTTTTTATATTGCTTTGTTTTCCATGATTTTAAGACACTGGCCAAGCTTTCAGATTGTGAATCCTGCACACAGCAGCAGTTATGGGAGCAATATCTGTAAATGTGTGTTGAAGATCTGTTCACAATTACTCTTCAGGTGAAAATGGTTTGTTGAACCACTTCATAAAGCATTTGTTGGCCTTGGGCTCATCCTAAACTTTATTCCACGCTCTCATTTGCACGCAGTTGTTTGTTTGTTGCACACGGTTCAAATGCCAGGCGTCAGGGACAGTGAATTACAGGGCCTGACCACCTGCACCCCTTGCACGCAGCTCCCTTGCTCTTCGCGGGGCCTCTGCTCACCCGGCCGAGCGCTGAGGCGCTGCGCGGTGTAGAAGAGGACGCCGTCGGCAGAACGAGCCCGGAACTGCAGCTTGACGTGGGTCTTGTGGCGGACGTAAAAGGGTGCAAACGACATCCACGAGGCCTCACTGCTGCGGAACGATGGATCGCTGATGGAGGCGGCTGAAAAACGGAAGAGAAAGTATCTTTTTCTGAAAGATACTCCACGTTATTGTGGCCTTCGGATATTGTGCAGCGTTCACTAGTGCTGTACATATGTGTCCATGCTTCCCTTCCCAAAGACTAAAAATAACCTAGATACAGAACGAAACTTACATAAAACCAAATCAATGCCATTCCATTTTCCAGGTGCCCTATTTTCATTAACCATGAAGACCAGAGTTCATGTCATGTGTCATGTGAAATATATGTAATCTTGTTAGTGTTCACTTTCAAATAAATTTAATTTTCATATTTAAAATTTTAATTGCTTAAAAATTCAAATGCAGTGTACTTTTCCAGGATTTCAGAATAAATAATCTTTTCTTCAATATATAAATGAAAACTTCAGTAGAGGATTCTTTTATGAAAAGCTTTGTGTGTCATCAGAATGTACATTTTTAATAGGAATGTGCTTATTACTGGCTACTAATATTTAGGATAAATACATTGAGCTGCTCAATACTGCAGATTGTCCTATATAATACTGAAATGGAATACTTTCACAAAATTAAAGCACTGCTATAATACACAGTTCTGAGCTATACACAGCTTCATCATTCTGACTTGCCACTTCTCTCAGCACTAATTGTTCATTAATCTCTAATAAATAAGACTCGCTAATCTTTCTTCAGCCAAGTGACAAATGATAATAAGTTTCTATTCTATTTTTGTCACTTGGATCTGTTTCCATTTTTTTCCCTATAATGACATCATTATATATTTGAGATATGTTAATAATGAGATAATTCATGTTCTTGTAAATTTTTTGTTATTAGTTTCCTACTCTTTCTGCTCAACAGATCTCCCTCTTTCTTATTCTGGTGCTCAAAAATCCATGGAAACTTTTTAGTAACTTGCCTAGTCGACTATGCCTTTACGACGTCCTTGTAGTGTACTCCTGGGTCACCTTCTTCTGCACATTCCAGTCTTCTGTCCCCTTTCATGCAGTTGTACCCTGTGCAGCCCATCACAGACGGGCTCCAATTCTCACACTGACGTGCAGCTTGCTGCAAGACTTTGCAGTTGACCTGTTTGTCATATTACTGCCCTCGTCACAGGATTCAAGGTGCTTCTGGTGGACTGTGTCCAGCAAACAGCTGCACCGTTACACAAGGTCCAGCTCTCACACCTGTTACCACTCTCATGGCTTCAGGATGGCTCCTTATCAGCTTGTAATGACACAGCCAGTTTCTGTGTTCATTTCCCCTCGCTACGTTACAGTTAATATCTGCGAGGAGGGAGCATGGATTTAAACTCACAAATTGTCACTAAGTCTAAAAGTATCTAAGTTTTCTTAGAAAGGACCCCAGCTATAATCAGTTTATGAGACAGCCTAACTCTCACCATGTGAGAGTTTGATGATGTGCTGTTCAATATATGCCTTTATTCTCAAACAAATATATTATAATAACAATCACTCCCATCCTCTGCATCACAATAGATCCTGATATCAAGGTGATACACTGTCTCTAGCACTATCTTACATAACATTAGAAATGTGAAGTTCCTGGCAACTACATGTGAAATATGACAGTAATAAAAATACAGTCTTAATAGTAGAAATTACACTGGGAAATGTATGGTAATAAAACTTGCTAAATAGATGAAATGGGGCAATGCTATTAAAAAATATAACCACTATCAAGTACAAAAAAGCAACATAAAATAGTACCAAAAAGTATTTTTCCCATGGATTTTTAAGTGCTTGGATCTTTTTAGCAGGTATTATTCTCCACTAGTAGTTAAGAATACCAGTTAAGAATATAATCACTATACTGATGTCTTTGTATTTAAAAATCATTGAGAAATAGTGATTCATTTTATTCTTAGATATTTTTGCTTTCAGTGTCATTTAGAAATCAGCTTTCTCCTAGCAAACTTATGCACAACAGGACTTAAGACAGAAAAACTATGTTCAGGACAGTTTCATTCCTCACTGTGCATGAAGGAAGCTTCAACCACACCAAGCATGAAAGCAAAAACTTGAGTTGCAGTGGGTTGCTCATCACTGGAAGAAGCATTGCACTAGGAAGGTGTATGAAAGTAAGATTGCTACGATAAAGAGTCTTGGAGCAGAGAGAGAAAACAAGGGAAAAAATCTGATTTCCTAGTATCAACCAGACAGTGAATTAAATCCAGGACTTTACAAACAGTATTAAAGAATAATATCCATATTTTTAGCAATAATATCAGAATGCTTTTGAATGCAGGCATCATTATCCTGAATTATAGATATCGAAAGAGTATTCTATTTAATTTACTTCATTTTGAAACTTTCAAGATATAAATATTTTATATCCATTTTTTATCCATTTTTTATTGTTATGTAATTATTCTGTATATTATATGCATGAAAAAAACCCTGACTTGACAGACACCTGGAAATGTGCACCCTTATCTCAGAACAGAAGTCTACTGCAGTACACAGAGAGGTTCAGAAAAAAAAAGATCTTTCCAATAGTAGTGTAGCTATAAATATACATAAAGTTCCAAGTTGAAGAATAGGACAATTTAAGCTTTTCACTTTGCTTTCAAGGCATGCATAGGCAAAACTTACATATTAGATCAAATACAGAGATACTTTACTGTTCTATTCCTTGCAACAACGTTCTTTTCCTAAGGTAAGAAATTAAGATCAGCCAAGCTTGAGCAAGGGAGCTGCTGTGTTGTTACATATGCTTACTCTAGAGAAACTCTAAACTAGAACAAACAAGGCAAATGGATCCCTTTGAGAATCCTGCAGGCTAAGTTTATGGGACTCATGCTGTGTAACTATTACATTACTCACTAGGGCACCAAAAACTCTATGAGGCTCTGTAAGCACAGCAGACACTTAAACAAACATTTCTGTTCTGTATCAGATTAATGTCTCACTTTCTCACTTCTCTGAGCACAAGTATCTAATGAAGCTATACATCTCTAAGCGATACAAAGAGAATTAAACTCTAAATCCCATTAGATCAATTAGAGCTGCAGGACCACACTGTTCCTGCAAGTATGACTGCTGAAGCATGCTTTTCTTTCCCTCTAGTACTCATTAATACTTCTCAGGTCCCTTCTGTTATCCTCTTCTGATCAGCCCTGTCGATGCTCCTAACTCCTATTCTGCTGCTGTTAGGAACAAGGCTTTCCAGGCTATTCTCACAGCTTAATTCCCTCCATAAACACAGGAGTGCCCGTACACCTCTCGAACTGCTACCCTGGGAATTTCACTGGCATATTTTCATCAATCTTCTTCAGCCTGTTGCCTCAAACCTTTCCATGAGCCCTTTTGGACATTGAGTCTATCAATCATGTAATCTTGCAACAGGAAGGTAAGATGATCAGCACAAAACCACTGAGCCCAAACACATGGACAGAAGTGCAGAGATAGGGGATGCAGAAACACAGAGACGCTGCCTGAGGTCACAGGGATGGAGTTCAGTTTCACAACTCAACAAGAGTAAAAAATGGTGAGGTCTGTGAAGTAAGACATGCATGAGTGTATCACAACAAGGCAGCTAAGGAAAACAAGGGGACACTCCTCAATGTATCAGGGACCTAGTGATAAAAGACAAGGGAAAAAAGTAACACACTCAAAGAAAGCCACCTTTGACTTGGTCTTTGCTGGTGAGGCCAGTAGCAGAGCCTGGGGACATGAAGCATTAGCTTTGGCAGAGGAGGACTTTGAGAACACAAGGTCAGGGGATGGAGGGGAGGCATCCCTGAATGCTGAAAGAGCTGCCCAGTGCCCCTGTGGGGTCCCAGTAGACAAGGTGGATGAATGAGCAGTGGCCTTTGCTGCAAGGATGGACAACTGCCTCCCGCTTCTTGCAACCAAAACAGCCAGCAGGTCAAGGGAAATGATTGTTCCCTTCTGCTCAGCAGTTGTGAGACTGCCCTGATCACATTTGGTGTTTTTTTTTCCCTCAGTGTTTTTTGGGCAGAGTTAGAAGCCAGGCCTGGTCTCACAGTTCACGGAGTGCTGGTGCTCTCTGATGGAGAGGAGCTGAGTGACGAGGTGGTAACGCAGCCGGAGGGATCCACAACAGGAGCTTCAGCTATAAAGCAGCTCCTGAGCAAAGCAGGAGGAAGTCCCAAAGCTCTGCTTCTTAGCAGAGCTTTCTTCAAGGCCAGGCACCTGCAGCACCTCAGGGCGGCTCTGAGCCGAGGCAGCCAGACCCCCAGCGAGGCCAGGAAGATGCACGCAGGAAACTGACTCTTCCAGTGCGGTGGTAACAGTCCATTAACAACAAATAGGTCTGAAAGATTTCCAACCGTCAGTCAAATTCTCATTGCCTTGACTCCTTCATACAGAGAGGACATTTCCACCAGCCACTTTCTATTTTCCTTTCATTTTAGAAAGTAATGACAAATTTTCATCCCAAGAGGCTCTTTGCTTAATGCTATAGATGAAAATTTACTGAAATTGCATGGTCACTTTTTTGTAGTTAGTTGGAAAAAGTGAAAAATTTTGCTTCACTTTCTCAAAACTGAAATGTGTTTTTCCTCTGAGATACCACTTATCTTGATTTTTTTGAACTTTTTCACCACTAACAATCTAATTTGTGTATAACAGCAAAAAATAAAAGTCAACTTCCATCTCGGTGCAGTAACAAGAAGTAGAGGCATGTTAATAAAAATATTGATTACTAACACAGCTCTAAGACAAAAGATAGAGCCATGTACTCATTATGACAGTTGTGAATTGGGCAGACCCACAGCCATTATTAATCCTGGTTGTCCCTGAAAAGAACAGACTCAGGTAATCATTACTGTGAGCAATACTGGAACAGGAGATTGCAATTTTGTAAGTGAAGTCTACTGCTCTGTTTGTTTTGTTGCAGTGGAGTTGTATGTTGTACTCTCTACCTAATTACATAGCTAATTACATAGTTAATTAGCTAGAAATAAACATCCAGGAGCATATGGTTAAATCCCTAGGGAAACCTCTGGTTTTCCAATACTTTATATACCAATTACCAGTGCAAAATTGTAGACCTCAGGCTTTCAGTCTGACAGCTATTGTGTTGAGTGCATAAGACAAGGTCATAGGAGTGAGCAGACAGTACCAGGGGGCAACCACGTAACCTCAGTGCTAAGAAAATTTGAGGAATCTGAAGCTGATTCTCCTGCACCTGAGGACACGCATATTATAACCACAATATGGATAATTTATTTCTTCTGTCCAATTGATATCTCAGTAGTTAAAAAAGACTACTGGAAGATAGAGGGGAAAAAAACAAACAAACAAACAAAAACTTACAAGTCCCTCAGTGGTCGCCATCTTCTTCAAGGATACGCCGTTGTGCAATGCAGTCATGAGAGCCCGCAAAGGCATTCACCGCACCCCGGAATTTCCTAACCATCCAGTTTCCTAACCATAGGCACTGGCTGAATTTCCCAGACTACTGCATTACCTCCACGTGACATTCCAGAAAAACACAGGTGTGCTACAGGTCCTGTACCATTTCTATGAACCCTGGCTGGGTGCTTTGGAGACATATATGAAAGCCATGGCATTTCAAACCACACTCGTAATCTATATTTAGCAGAGTATCTGGTCAGCTGGATAGCTCCACTAATTCTATTGACTAGATGTTCATTATCTACAATGGAAACTTAGTTACTACATTCACATGTAGACATGCAAATCTACGACATGCTTTTAAAAATAATTCCTGCCCTTTCAACACATCTTAACTCTGAACATCTTCATGAAATTTGGTGACTTAGGACATTTACAGTCACAGAACGAGTAGGTTTTAAATGTAGTAATTACATAAATAAAATTATTTATTTTCTATTACAGAAATTATATTTTTCCCAGAAGTCTCTTATATCCTTGAATCCTTCTTTCCTTTATAGGTAATCTGAAAATAATTCCAGAGCTGAGGATTTGTTAGCTGGGTGTATTTTGTCGTATTGAATTGGGCAATGAGAGGGAATGATAAGAGGGGCACGATTGAATTTCTGCTGGGATGCCATGTCGCTCACGGCTGACCTGGTATGGAGGGCATTACTATTCCACTGCATATCCATTGCTTCCTTCTGCCATGCATGACTTCCTCTGGAGCTTATATACAAGTGATCCATGAACTATATTTAACCAGGCAATTCACTTTACTTGATGTTTGAAATTATACAAATGTATGTAATGTAACATCACAATTATGTGGATGGACAAGTCAGTATAAACTTTGGTTTTCTTTATTTAACTGTTAGGTTTTCAAGCAACTCAAAAATTTTGCTGTATTTTGGTATCAGAATAATGAAATTTGACTTCAGCTCTATTATTTTTTTCATTGAGGAGATTATTTTACTGCTTGGTAAGTATTTCATTATATAAAATTATGGATCAAACAATGCAAAACTCTTTTACATTGCTTTCTTCAAGAGTTGTAGAGACAGGCAATATTTGGAGCTGTAGAGTTTGAAGTATGTTTGAAGAAATTATTTAGTAACTTCTTTATCAAAAGAGCAGCAGTATTGTTATGTTGCCTGAAGTTAAGAAAAACTATTTTAATAAGTTTTGTGCCCATATGTGGCACAAGTTAATCCCTTTGAGTTCTAAGATGGCAAACCATTTCCGTAAGTGCTTTTAAAACAGAGGACATGACAAAATTAGTGTCCTCTATAAATACATTGATCTGATCAGTATCTGATTAGCACAGGCTCTGAAACTTCCCTACTAAAGAAGAAAACTGCTTAATAATTCTGGTTTAAAATGTATACACTTTTTTTTTAATGAAAACTGGCCACTGGCAACGCTTCTTTAATACTGCCACCTACAGAGTCTTGTATATATTACATGGTCTCTTTGAAAGGAGACACTCCTACCAAGATTCAGAAATCTCCTAAGTAACTCCTCTGGAATTACAGGTCTTCTTAACTCATCTGAAAAATCAAGTAAACTATCTAGAACATAAATTTCATATGCTTAGTATCTAGAGGAATTTTAGCTTACATAGATGGATACCTCAACGTACCTCAGAGTCAGAGGAACTACCACAACTTTAAATTTATTTTCATTAAGGTACACTACATACTATTTATGCCAAAAAGAAACACTTGCTTTGATCCATTAAAACAAGCAACAAGAAAATGAAGAAGGATGAAAGGTGAAGCACAAGTAGTTAGATGCTAGGAGAACAGTGCAAGCAAATGTTATATATAGTTGCAGTGTTCTTACACTATTCCCTAAACATTCATTAAGAACCAGTGCTGAAGACAGGATTACTGACCTTGCTCAGGAACACTGCTTTAGAGAGGGATAAGCCGCACAGATACAATATAATAGGTATTAGACCTATACATGTATTCATTATAATCTATGAATTTTAAAATTAAAATCCAGTTATTAGTTATGTAGAGGATACCGTGATTTCATATATAATAATGATATACTACAGATCAAACTCTCTGTGAGCAGCAATGGGGTGTTAGACTATTGCTGTCTCCAGAAAGAGTCATCAATATTCAGTGTTGGCTGCTTTCTCTCACAGGAGTGTATCATCACACTGAACCCGACAGATTTACTGAAGGCATGCAAGAGAGCTCAAAAAATCTTGAAGTTCCCTTGAAGAAGGGAGCTTGAAGGATTCTTTTCCTCTTCAGAAATCATGTGAGATTTCTAATTACAGAATTACTCGCTGGGCCAAATGGAGTAAAATGGTGTTTGAAGTCATGGAGCAGACTCCCCTACCATTAGCTGAAGTGTTGGGAGCTGGAGTCTTTTGTCTGTTTGAATGTGGTGTTCATCAAATAAGCAGCCTAATTGCAGCTCTGGGCTGAAGCTTACAGTTTCTTTTCTTAAGCTGAAGATATTTTAGAGTTGTCTGGTAGTTCAGTTGCAAACTTAAAGTAAAATGAACAAAATATTTTATTAATATAATATTTCCTTTTGGTGTCCTCAAAACCATACCTGCTTTGAAGCTCATTCACTACTTTTTCTGTATTCCTAATTTTTGTGGGGAAGGGCTGAGAACTAACACTGAGTGTTTCACATAGAAAAGTATCTGTGTAAAACTTGCTTAGTATTAGTTGGTTGTGTGGAGCCTACAGGAAATGCAAATGAAACTGGTTACTCTCTACAAGAGTCACAGACTCCCTTACATGGATCTCAAATAAGATCTGTCATGAGGACAGTTCTCAAGCAGCAGCGGGAATCAAGTAAATTGATTAGGACAGGCTAGTCCTTTAGAGCCTTGGTTGTCATTCGCACTGCACCCTAGCTCAGGTGTTGACAGAAGTAAAGGTTGCTGGCTCTTTCAAATTTTAATACTGCCCCCATTGAGTCCTGGCTGATTTGAGGGGAATTCTTCTCATTTTTTAAAAACATGTATGGTTTAATATATTTCTTAGTGCAATACACTGAGACAACTGTCAATACTTTCACTTCATTAATAAATAGAGCTGGACCAAATGAGGACTGTGTATTTTGCTCTACATGAGCAAATAAAAACATATTCTGTAACTGCTTTTGTTCACCCTGGATTTATTCTACTTCTAATTTATCTTTTTCAGTCACTGAATACTTGTTGAGCAGCCCCCAACTTCTAAAGTTTATCCAGGATGTACCACATCTCTGTGCTGCCGGAGGAATCTTTCGATGCTTGATGGTTCCAGCTGCTGCTCTGAGCAGGACATATCACCAAACACTGAGAATAGTTACATGAACATACCCCTCCACCTCTCACATAAATCATAAAGAACTACAGACATTTCCAGTGTTTGTTGGACAAATTACTGCTTGATTTCACTCAGTTCATGTTTAATCACCTCCAGCATTTGCAGCCAGGGTCAGCAGGGTACATTGCTTACTGTTGTCATTATAGCTTCATTTACTCACTTTGCCTGACTCCTTCAGGTGTAATCCATAGTACTGCCAGTATTTACCACTCCCTATCATTTTGTAAAGCTCTGTTTGTCCTTAGTCTTTGTTATTCTCCTCTGCTGTCTCTTTTTCCCTCATCAGTCTCTTCTGTTCTTTTCTCTCCCTTCTTTGTTTTCCCTGTGTTCATTAGTCTCCATCACTTAATTTCCCTTTGTTCTCTCCTGGTCCCTTGAGCCATTCATTGCTCTCTGTCTCTTTTCCTTTTGATTCAATAACCACCATCAATCCAGAGATGTGACATTCAGTCTAGATAAGCAGCTGTTTTTCAGCAATTTGCCATCCACTAAAAGTGCAAACTGCGCTTTGAAAAATCTCATGATAATTCATTACTCTGACAGAGTCAGGTGAAGTGCAGGGCACAGAGTTTGGCCAAGATTCACAGTCTCTATTCTTAAAAAGAAAGCTTTAAAATGAAACAGAAAAGACCCTTCTAATGTGTTTACCAGGTGGAGGAATTACTAAGATGATGACAAGATACAGGAAACTGTTTTCTGTGGCTCAAATATAAGCAGTTTGTACTTGCAATAGTGTCCAAAAATCCAAATCTATTCTGCATCTAGAACACATGAGTTTTTACCAGAATTACCTATTGATAGCACATGTTCTGTTCATCGGTGTCCTGAATCCAGAGGGCTTTACATTTTATAATCTCACTTGAGAAGAGAATTCAAAGTTTAAAAATTCATACAAAAGGACAGCAAATCAGGCCAAAAGCAGTTTGGCTTGTCAATTCTGTGCTTGAAGCTCTCTCTGTAAGCACAACATGGGAGGATGAACCTTGGCAGGCAGTTTGAAAGGTGGTTATTTAGCAGCAACTAGAGTTCTTTAAAAGATGTAAAGGGAATTTCCATAAGGAAAAATATGAGCTTGCTCAACATTATTTTGAATGTGTTGAGTTGCAGAAGAGAGGATGAGTGCGGCCTCCACACACTTGCAGGAGAAATCCCTAAGCTTGACGGCTCCTAGCTCTTGTGTATTCACATTGTTGAATATTCATTTATTGAATCCCTCAAAGAAGAAATGTCCTATACCCTTTTGAAGAACAAAACCAAAGTTGTTAATAACAAGATTTTACAGCTTTTCCATACCTTGTTCACAATAGGTGCCAGTTGTTCCAAGAGGACAGTGACATGTGTAGCCATTTGGCAGTGGCACACACGTGCCACCTTGTTTACACAGATGTGGGGGATCGTGCTCCGGATCACACACTGACACCATCTCTGTGCAAAATGCACCTTTCCATCCACTGAGGCAGTCACAGCTACGGTGCATAAGAGAAAGAATCCAACATTACTACCAAAGAAATCAACATTTCAGTAGCAACGTAGTAAAGATTTTCAAGTTTGGATACCTATAGTAAACCATCTGAACCACAGTGTTTATTAGAAAAACGTTAACCAGGCTTCTCACTTAACTATTTGATATACTTATTTTACAGTAAGAAAATTTTATCTAGCTGCAAAAAAAAATAATACTTGAGTAGAAACACTCATATCTAGGGAAAATAAATCAAACTCATAACTCTTTATTTTATTTTGCTCCACAAATAATTCAAGAATGCTTTGGTTTCAGGGCAAGCTAGAAGGTGAAGTAAAAGCAGAGAAATGCATCTATAAAATTAAACTCAAACATAAGGTAATTAATGACTTATTTTCAAACTTGTAACAGGAATCTATCAGGAAGAGCCTCTTGCTTAGCCATTAATAACTTGCTAAATTCTGGTCTTTACCCCTGTCTTTCATTTAAATCAGGAGAATATAGCAGAAGTGTTTGTTAATTTAAGATTAGTTTGAATGCTGAAGAAAATGTACAATGCAGAGACTGCTTGATATTGATTGTTAAAAATGACCTTATTAAAAGCATGAGTTTCAAAATAGTTCAAATGAAATATGCTATACCTATTTATATTTTATAATCTAGTGGCACTACATGATATATGGCTTGTTTCTCTAAAGAGAAGTCCTTATTGATTTTTCCACAGAAGCTTTCTCTTTCAAGGCTGAGAATGAAATCTCATATATTTTGACTGATTCTTAACTCGTGTCTTTTTGTATATGTGCATCTCTCTTGGATTTTTCTTCAGACTCACTGAGCAATAATTTCTCCATTAATTACCCCACTACTTCCAGGCTAAGTATATTGATGAATCTGTGAACCTCTGCCTTATTTCAGAGATGAACTGTAACTGCATTTCATTTTCTGTCCTATTCAGTTACATGGTATGATACTGTTACTACTGTTTTACTGAACCTTCAGAACAGACAACATGAAAACAAAGCACAGCCAACAACAGTTTCAGTTTGATAAACAGCTACTTGGAATGAAGGAGAAAAGAAGACAGGACCTTGCAAAGGCAAGAAAACCTCATTCATCACAGTTTAGGAATCTCAGCTGCAAATGTCATGCTTTGATGCACAGAAGCTGCTGAGAAGGAGTAATTTAACTCTGAGTAGCAAAAAGAAATGTCCATTTCTTGTATTGTGAAGTAGCGTTTGAAGCTGAAACTACTGCTGCTGGGCAGTATTCACAAAGGTTCTTCCCTTTGCCTTTGCTGAAGCCTGCATAAGCCTATTTAAGATATTTTTTACAATTGTCTTCTACAGCCTGGTAAATGTTATTTGAAGGAGCTGAAAACTATTCACACAGAACTGAACATGATTGCTGTGACCAGCAGCTGCAAAGTTCTAGGAACTGGTACAATCTCTTCTACCTAACAGTTTAGGGCTGTAATGACAAGATTCCATATTTAATTACCTCACTTTAGACAGGCAATGCCACCTGGACGCCATGGTGCCTATGTGATATCTGCGCAGAACTACAGGCAAGAAAGAAGACATGCAGAAGACCTGTGTTCACCTGCATGTCCTCCTCACGGAGTCCAGGAAAAATACTACAGAATATATACTAATGAATGCATTTCTTTGACAGCTGGATAGGCTTGGACCTCCACTGACTACAGTATGACCTTGCACACTTAGCCTATCTGGATGACACATGAAATTTAGATATTGTAAAAGCTAAATCTCATTGCAAGATACTTTTTTTTTTTTTTTTTTCTAGCCATCTAGATTCAGGGACCTAAATTTAGATGTCTCCATCGGCATACAAACACCTGCATAGGTATTTACGCATGGAGATCAAAGGATCAATTAATTTACTTAATTATTCAGATCAGCTAAGGCTGGACAGATGTCTGGTGCCATCTGAAACTCCCTGAAATATCTCACCTGGCCAACAAAAACTCTTCCAGAAAGTCACAAAAGTCTCCTAGGTCCTGCAACCCATCTTTCCACATTAGGTGGTATCTCAGACATTGCCGGACATCAGCCTGTACTGGTCATCAGGTCTATTCAAACTACTGGAGATTGCACTATATACTTGTTAAATGTTATGTGTTAGAATTGAAATATATTGAGTAATCAAGAGAATCTCATAATAAAAGTAGCTTTAAACTGAGCTTGTGGAAAATTAGATCCTAAAGGAATAAGTCTATCTTCAGGGTAGAAGGCAAAAAGTGAGAGAGAAAAAATGCAGTTGTAAAGAAATTAACTATTTGTAAATGAAGAGAGCAACAGAACACACAGGAGTGCCCCATTAAATAAGCCAAATTGGATGAGAATTTTTTAGAGAGCAAATAAAAGTTGAACTTTTTATTAACTGAAAATACAATAATGTCTTTTCTCTAATAATCTATACAAATATGCCCTTGCATTGAAAATTGAATCTAATTGGATCTAGTTTAATAGTGAAACTACAACAGCTCTCATTTTATGAGGCATTCCTGTACTACAAAAAGACATGATCTAATGGCCTAAACCTAAACGGCTAGTGTTGTCTGAACAGCAATAGGGTACTCAAAAGCCTCTATGAGGCTTGGAGATAGAACAAGGAGCTTCTTTGAGACCTGAGCTCCTCTGAACCAGCAGCTGAAGGCCCAATGGTCTACCCAAAGATGTCTGTGCTTCTGTTAGGCAGTTGAATGCCACTCAGCATGTCTCATGTTCAAAGCACATAAGCATATTTTGTCTCTCATTTCAGCAACACACAGTAGTCACAACGCGTTTTCAACTGCCTTGATGCAAATATTTTGTCAAACATAATATTCTGTTCCAGTCAGAATGTAAAGTTCACTGCTTTTCCTTTTCTGCTTTTACTCAACTCAAATCATCCCTATAGTAACTGAATCTATAGTTTAATGGCACTGCATATTTCCTGCTGGGTGGTGAAAGCAAGGCATAAAAATAGCTCAAAACAGCAACAAAAACCTCTGGAGAAAGATCACTGCAGGAGACTAAAAGTATTTTAACCCAAATGTATTTCCTTCGAGGACTCTGCTCTTCAGAGGAAGAAGAATCTACATGCCGACTCCACTGTGTACAGTCTCTGTTTGCCCTTCTTATCCGTCTTGCTCTCTGCTGTGTTTTCAGACAGTGTCTTCAAATGCTTTAACTTAGTGCTTTTTTTTTACTAAGCAAATAGTTGTAAATAAATTAATGCATGTGGGAAAGTACACTGGGGAGCAAGTAATAATAAATCTTGGCAGATACTTTTAAAATGCAGGAGGGCTCCTCAACCTAAGCTTTACAGAAGAGTTATAATGTGTTTGAAAGCAAGTTTAATTATGATGAAAGAGCTGACACACAACAGCAATGTGGAATTGTAAATGAACATCCTTCTTCATGCCTTTCCTGTCTGGTTAAAAGATCCACCTATGGATCTTTTGATGAACTATGCTGAACTAGTTTAGATAATTTCGGTATGAGGTCCTTGCTAAAACACCTTGCATTGTAAGAAAAAGGAAAAGGCCCCACATGGGCAGGTCAGCCAAGGATTTGGAAAGGCAATGGTGAATGAATGCTTGGGAATGTCATGAAGAGTGACCAGGGAAGGCAGATCTGAGAGACAGCAAAGAGCCCACACAGAGTTAGCGGCATTGAGAACTGTATATATTAGATACTGATCACAAGAGAAAATGGCTGCATGCTCCTAAGAATTTAAGCTGGCCCAGAATACTGGACTTTCAGTGGTTTACTCCAAGAAAAGGTTCTCCTAAGAATACATTTATTTCCAGGAAACAAGAGTCACTTTTTTTTCTCATGTTCAGACATAAAGACATTCAAGCTTTCAGCAGTTCTGGTATTTGTTCTTGGTTCTAAAAAGCATCTTTCTTATCAAAGTTCTTCCCATGCACTTCATAGCAAGTTTGGGTGCCAGAACTTTTATTGGGAGCTAATCTGGTTCATGGTGGGATTTCTGGAAAAAGAACCCCCTAAAAAGTGTCATAAAATAAATTTAATATTTTAGGTTTGATTTATTACGGTAGCTGAACAGACCTCTCAGCAGTTTCTTTACCTTTCTGGTAAGATGAGATGTTTTTGAATACGTTTATATTTGAGAACACTAAATTACCAGGTTTATCGGTCTAGAGATCAGTCATGTTTTAGTCTATAAAATAATGTTATACTTACTAAACAGTAGAGCCACTTTCTATGCACTTCCCACCATTTCTGCATTTTATTAAACTGCAGGGTGAATCTTTACATTGTCCAACACTGCGACCATCATTGGGATGACCTTCTGGAGTCCCTGGTGATTTAAACTCTTGATTCTTGTCTATGCGGACTTGAACATCAAAAATACAACCTCAAAATTAGAAAGGAAAAAGAAATGAAGTTACAGGAAGTCCAAACAACCCAAACAAGATAATGCCTCACACACATCAGAGCATCTTCAATCGGTGGGAAGTCTCAAAGAGCTAAAGTTACGCTCTTCACTTTCCTTTCAGACAAATAGGTGAATGATCACAAGACACTTTGTTTAATAATAGGTATCGCAGTAGGAGACAGTCCTCAAGAAACAAAAGGAAAGCAGGGTCAATGGCTGAGGGCTGATGTAGGTGCGATTTTGTGTTTACACTCACATGCACTTGCAGGAATGCATCTATCATCTCAGACAATAGCAGCCAAAAAAAAAAAAAAAAGAAAAAGGGAGAGAGAGAGAAAAAAATGCTCAAAAAGTCTGTTTAATTAACATAACTATGTAGAGAACAGTGAATGAAGGTAGGGAATGCAGACTTGTATTTCTTTAAGCTGAAAAGAATCTTCCTTAGAAAAAAGGCCCAGACTCTCCTCTTTCTAAATGAATGCTTCAGTTCCTGTCACATAAAGATGACCACAGCATTTTAAAGAATGTGCACCTTTAGGCCATTGCCTAAATTCAAAATGTCCTCCATTCTAGTAAGCTAAACAGTGCCAGGATCTGCTACCTGGTCCTGCAAACAACTGATCCAGTCTGGTCACATCTATATTATTAAACTCTCCCTATCTTCCTGAACAAGACAGATGCATCCAGAATACTGACTGACAGCTTTCTGATGTGTTAGTTTTCCAAGACCAGAAAGATTTAATGGACCATGATAAGAATTTATCTGTAGAGATGACTGAGTGCCAGTGCTCACATCATCCTCTGCCACTTTCATCTGCTAATACAACCGGTAGCACATGTGAAAAGAGTAGTCAAAGCTTCAGAGTTCCTATTTCCTGCTTCCAAGCAGCTCTTGGGTGACCTCTAGGCTTCCTGGAGATTGTCCCTTTGGAGATTTTTCTCTCTTACTAGCGACTGCACAGAACAGTTGGGCACATAGGTCTGACTTATTTCATCTGTGTATGTATGTACATAGTGTAAAGCCAAGACTATGTCATACATGGTAACTTTTAGTTAACCATCTGAGTACCTTTGTAAAACATATATTGACTATCTTAAACATTTGATTAAGAGCTATGGATTTTAAGGGAGCCTTAGGCAGTTTGAAATATCATCCAGATCTGTACACAAATATATTCTGCTTCAAACTAAAAATCAGATTTTAACACTACAGTTAAACAGTACAATCACATGTTTGGAAATGCTGATACCTCTCCAAAGCTGATCTATACAGTATAGCTGAGACTTCATGAATTGCCACAATGCTGGAAAGCATGAGATTAGCAAGTATTCAGAAGTGGATGCCAGAGGTTCTTTGTTCAGTGTTAGAAGCAGGGAAAGGATATGATATGAAGATTGTTAATAATTACCAAACTAGGCTATTTTTAAATTGCTTAATATGATCTCTTGCATGATTTGGTGAAATCACAAAAAACTTAGATTTCCACTTGAAAGATACAATGAATGCTCAATTGTGGTTATTTCTTCCATTTTTATTAGATAACAAGAACACACTGACTTTTTCCATGGTGTCTTTCATGGTCTGGGACTTTCTTATTAATTTTGTATTTATTACCTATGCAAGGTCTGTGACAGTCCTAAGAACAGTTAAATATAAAGCTTTGTGCCTCACACTTACTGTTGTAGTTTTGATCTTATTGACTGTGTTGGTACATCTATCAAGATGTTTGACTTGCAAATACATTTGACTGTTTACAATTCTGAGATTTCTTGCTTTGATCTTATTAGCTTTATAGAAAGAACTGATAGAGAATAGAGGTGTTTTCACATTTCATTGACACAACCAATTGCTGACATTTAGTAGCTTAGTAAGTAGGACAAGTGTTATTTGTCTACAGTGAGAAAATATCTTTTTCAGAGCAGTTTTACATATCCCGATACACTGCTTATGATTTTACATTTTCCCATGAGCTTCCAGTGGGCACTTCCAAGTTATTTGTTTTAGGATCCATCTTTATGCATTAACACATTTTATTCTATGTCAATATATTAACATTAATTTATTGATGACCGACTCAAACTTAAGTATGTAAAAGTTGGACATGGGGATAAAAGAAATAGAATCTGTAATCTTTACATTTATAAGCACTGAGATAGGTATCTTACTTTTAGTCCTAAGTTTCTGCTTTTCCTTCACACAATCAGGTATAAGAGATTTTCTCATTATGATATAATTGGTTTGGAACAAAATACACTGCTATAGTTTTCATATCAAGGTAAGTATTTTAATTACAGCTAGAAAAAAACTTTAGTAGAAGTAACTTTCTTATGCAGATTGTTTTCCTACTTACACACAGTTTGTAGTCCTATTTAAACTGCCACATAACTGGTAATTTAAAAATGCATATTAAGCAATTTAAAAATAACCTAACTTTATTTGTGATCTTCATGGCGTATCCTTTCCCTACTTTCGGCACTGTTAGTTTTAGCCCATGACACGCTCGGTAAATCCTAACTAATGTTTCATCTGCTTATCAGTGGCAGATAAAGCATGTTCTGTTCTCCTGAGTCCTGCCAGCAAACTAAGCAAAAGCAGCCCAGAGCTAGTGTAAACAATGGAAAGCACAGCGAGTACTCAAGACCTGGTAAGGTCATCATGGAAAATAAATTAGTTAGTTTAAGTGTACCTGCTTCGCATCTAGGTCAGAAACAGTTCTTGTGGAGTTCTAAACAAAGCTTATAGGAAGTTCTAGAGAGATGTTTGTCTTGACTTTACAACTTCAGCTGAGTTTTTCTGTTATTTTTTATATGTCTCCAAATGCTGTTAGTCGGTGGGATGCTGGTGAGGGCTGAGCCTACCCATTTGAGCCTGCCATATACGAAGCGGGCAGTACTCAGTGTTCTGCAGAGGGATCAGCTAATGAAGGCGCCTCCTTTCTGACCTGACCTGAATTCCTTCTGCTCCCCCAGCTCTGGGCCTCTTTGGAGGAGAGACTGCCAACTGTTCTGAATAGTGGCAAGGTTTTCTGACACGGCCAGCTTTGCACTAGGAACTGAAAAGAGATTTTCAAATTAATTTCCATTTGTGAGTTAAACTCAGTTTGATTCTACAGATCATATTTTGATGCAAATTACCTGAAATGAGACTCCAACAAGCCTCAGAAGATGTACCACCTTCTCATGTTTACTTGTCATGACACACTTACAATTTGCTCTCTGTAACTTTTTTTCACTTAGGTTTAATTTAGAGGTTTCTCCTC
Organism: Eudromia elegans; assembly: GCA_003342815.1. Taxonomy (NCBI): domain Eukaryota; kingdom Metazoa; phylum Chordata; class Aves; order Tinamiformes; family Tinamidae; genus Eudromia; species Eudromia elegans. Next base: position 360,502 of record PTEX01000285.1, read on the forward strand.
AGCCAAACAGCACTCAAAAGCCACCAAAGGATCAAAAATGATTTAAAAAACTTCAGAACTTGTCTTAAAAAATCACTTCATTATATGATTTTACTTTTTTCTGCTGTTTTCCTATCATGCAATTTTTTTTCACAAACTTTTCACTAGTCTCCTTACCTTCTTGTAAGCATGTGGTATTCAACTAAAAAGTTGTAAGCAGTTTCAAGTAGATATTCTACAAATGCAGCAAGAATCCTACATATAATAAGTGGCATTTATCTGAATACAGCAGTGATTTCCATATTTCTACAACCTTCCCTGTTCTATGGTGCTTTGTTTCTTTTTAGCCTATTTCTCTTGATTGCTTGTGTGGATTGAGCAGCAACCCTTGAAAGAGAAAACTGCCCACACCATGACTGCACTCAGTGCTGCTCTTAGCTGTTATCCAAACAACCAGAGGGCCTGAATGAATCACACTAGACTGTGCTGCAAGAGGCAGAGCTAATTAAAAGTTAACTCAAAGGTCACTTTCCTATTGTTCCCGGGCATTTTTTGTGACATCTGTGTTGTAGGAAATAAAGGAAAGAGGTCTTTGTGCTGGCAGGCTTCCAGCCTGTTCCAGCTTATTATGAGCATAAACTTTAACCATGATGCTATAATTGTGTCAATTTGGATCTCAAATGAGTTCTGTGTTTGTTATTTTTAAAAATCACTGAAGAAGATGGAAAATGTGTTTTCTGGTTCTTTCCACCAATTGCTTTTGTGGCTCCAGCCTGCACATCTCTGTCATGGTAACACAGAGCAGCAAACACAAGGCCTTCCCTTTTGTTCCTTACGTTTCTCCTCCTTACATTGGACTCTGCCTGTTTGAGAGATGTGAGGTTTCGAGACTCAACTGTAACTCTTGCTCTTTCTCCAAATCCTAACTCACTATCTCATTTTGTGTAGGTGGGTCACAGTGATGACACAGTTGTGTAGATCTGCATGCAAGTGGAAGGATATCTGGATGTGCAACCCACTTCCTCCTGTCCATAACAAGCAGACACAAGTGAGTCTCTTCGACCACATTACTGGCTGCACCCTAAGTCCAACATGACTTCTTAAAGAAGCTGCAGTTTATTTCTATTAAGATCTCAAAACACTCACAAAGCTCCCTTAGTTACATTGTTACAGGACACTGAATATAGCACAGCACTTAGATGAGCCCATCTACAAAAGGCTCCTATGATCCCACAAAGAACTATGAACTCAAAATGACACTCAGAAATTCAAATTCCACATGAACTTGGGTGTTTCATTTGAGCTCTACCATAAGCAGTTTCTTCAGCTTCCCAGACAGTATTAAGAAAGTCTCCAAAGCTGCTCATTAGAAGCAAAATAGTTTAAACGAATCATGTATTTATAAGCAGCCAGCAGCAGTTTCCCAAAAGTCTGAGTGGTTTAATCAATTATCTGCTAGATAAATGTATCTTGACTGTCACTTTTAGAATTTATCTGTGGTTTCCCTATAGCTCCACTTTGACTGAAGTGAAATAGTTTTCATTGCCCTTATGTTGGTGGTATTCCAGGTCCCACTATGGAAGGTCTCACTTCTTCCATACGAGAAGATGTATTTCTTATATTGAGGAATGGAAGTTGAACTTGGGGAGATTTTTGGATATAGAGAACAAATGAAATGATGACTAGACAAGAAAAGGCTGTGGAAAATAAGCAGATAGACAGTGTAGCTTCCTTGAAAGGCAATGTGACTTGGAGAATAAAAACAAGCTGATATTGAGAACCAGAGTATGGAAGGAATTAGCAAGTAATTGCAGGCTAATACTGTGAATGAGAGAGACAAGACAAAACTGTTAATATGCTGCACATTTGAGAAAATTTTTGAGATAGGGCTTTTTTTCTTTTTGGAATAGTAAGAAAAATTAGTACATAATATAATAACTATTAGCATGTAAACTGAGCAAAAATCATCTCTTTTGGAAAAGTATTGCTCCTGCATTTGTAGAAATTTGGTTATTATAATATAGTTACAATAGAAGGACCCTGTAAAGCTGTAAAAATGGTTTACAGTTGAAGCCGAACACTAGAAATTTCTATTTGTTCACCCATGTCATTAACATATCCCTAAAGAAAGACAGAAATTCTTTACAAACACTGATACTATTTATATATGTACATAGCCATTACTTTGTATGATTGCCAATTTGCAAATTGTTAAGAAGCTATGGAAGGGGTAACTATGCAATCCATACTTCCTGGAAAAGAGACAGATAGTATGATAAGTTGTATGACTTTCTGGGTGGAAACCTGATTGCAACATAAGAAATCAAGATATGAAAGAAATTACTACATTTGAAAAGGTAACTGAGCTCCAGACTATGTTGAACTATGTTAAATATTTCAAATGTGGAGAAGGGGAATCTAACTGCTGATTCAAATAACTCATGGGTGATTAGAAGGAGACTCAAAGGAAACTGACTCAGACTTCTCTGGGATATGCTCAGCAAAAAGATGAGATGCAACAAACACACGTTGCATCAATGGAAAGTTCAATTAGATGTAAGAAAGTAAAGGCAGTGAGGTGGTTAATGACAACAACAGGCTGCCCAGAGAGGCTGTGGAATCTCATTCCTTGGAGATAATCAAAACTCACCTGGACAAAGCATGACATAACCTGGTGTAACTTGAAGCCAGCTCTGTTTTGAGCAAGAAATCAAACCAAATTATCTCCAGAGGTCCATTCCAAGGTATTATAGTACTGCACGATTTTTTATGAAATCATGATTTGCATTCTTACAAACCTCCACACGTAATCAAAGCTTAAGGTGACATATATATTTAAAAATATATGAAAGAGGGGCAATTCCCAGCAAGCTCTGAAGACTTGTTTGAATACGATGTGCACAGTATTCTGAAAAATGTTGAATAAGGGGCCCAGAACACTATTAGACAAGTTTGTCCTTTTGGTTTATGTTGGGTTTGTCCACTGCTAGGATGGTAAAAAGTAAAAGGTGAGTCAAGAAATCCATAGATGTCATTCAAGACAAGAAATGGATTTGTATTTGCATTCACTTATTTTTACTCTTTTCTTTTTGAATTTCATTTTACAAAAGTTTCTGAGTTAGAAGAAAAAAAATAAGAAGCTGGCTAGAAAAGATGCAGTTAATGATGGGTTACTGTAAATAGAGCGAATTTAGTGTACGAAAAGGAATTTTATTATTATTCTTGTCTTCCATAATGTGCCTCCAATTTTATAATGAGAACTCAAGTTACTCTGTGTTATGCTAAAATATTTAATTTTAAAATTCTCCAAGGTTTAAAATAGTACTTCACAAATATGGAGCAGATATTATTTCTACAGGAGTAAGAAATGAAAATAAGGAAGTGTTGTGAATATTACAGAGCTTTAAATGTCAGTTTGGAGGTAGGAGCTATTATGTTAGATAAATAATTTAATACAATATAAATAATTGAAAATAATTAATTACAGCAAGTGTCAGCCTGTGATGTTAAGAAACAACAACAACAAAATAGATCTTACCATGTCATATCAAAAAGTAGCCGTCAGCACGAAAATTACTACACAAACCAGCTCTGACAATAACAAAGATTGGAAGAATTAAGAACTATTTGGGTGGAAAAAGTAAATTACCTTCTTGTAAGGAAAGGAAACCACTGCGGAGTGATGCTGTAGAATAGGCTAGGTAAGAAGAAACAATAGGGCCATGCAGAACATCCATTTTTATCAGAAAGTGCTCAAAATATTTAGCAAAGACTTTGCTTGCATCATGTTTCATAGTCACCACAATGAAATAAGGAAGATGACACACAGGAATCTCTGCCAGCATTTTTATATCACTATTTCATAAGCATCTGAAACAATCTAATGCATGTTTTAACAGGAATTGAAAAAAAAAAGTACAATCCTTACCTTGAAAGCTGTTCTTAAATCTAGATCCCTTTGGTAGGAGCTCTGGGGTGTACTCACGGTAGCCTCCTACATAAAACTGACTGAAGACATTGAGTCCAACCAGTCTCCCAGGAGAAGTGACAGATTTATTCCTCTGATCATCCACCTTACAATGAAAACATTTATATTTGTTACAATAAAGGAAGTTACTCTATTTATAAGCGTCTAGTAAGGGCAATCCTCCAAACATATCTTAGTGGAAAACCACAAAAAGAAGCATTTCTTAAACTTCTTGTTCAGCAAGTGAAAGAGAAACACTTTTCCTCAATGCCATCCTCTAAAAGGAGTACTTTCTCACCTTCAGCCAGCCTTTTTGGAGAGATCTGCCAAGATGGATGACATGAATATTGAGTGTCAAGTCAAGTGGTTTGCTCACGACTGAGGCAGTGCCGGAACCCAGGTTGTAGCTGTACACCACTCTGCCATTACGGAGGCCCAGCACTAAGAAATCGTCTCCATTCAGACCTGGAGAGACAAGCATAGAATAGACACTTATGCCAGGGTCTAGTGAATAATAAAATGCAAATTATTTTCCAGATACACTGAAAATATGTCAGTTTAGGAAAAAAAAAAATAGCCAGAAATGTTTTAAAGTTTGATTTTTTTAAATATTCTGTTTAACTTAAACAAATTTTTCAGTATTTCTGCTGACTTAAAATAGTAATCGCAGAGATATTTAAATATATTTGCATGTTATATGAAGATAAGTTATTTTTCCTACAAAAGTAGGTTGGCAGTATGCACCAATCCTGTTGAGCCTGGTAGATTTAGCAGTCCTTGGTGTTCACTCACCCTACAATATGAATAAATTTCCAACTTTCTCCCAAACCTAGATTGTATCTAAAAAAGGAAAATGAAATGCCAAGTTGCATCTGCATGAAAGAGCAGATGCATGGCTTAACTCTGTTTCAGCACAGTTTCATGGCAGCCACTTTTCCTTTTAAATGAAACCAATGATTCCAGGATTTCTCCATGACCTGTTTATTACTTATTCTTGTGAGGTTGTCTTAAGTGTAGGCAGTGCATTTAAAAAGCACATTTAAAGGGAGTGTGCTTAATATGTAGCATATGAATAGGAATTTAAAAAGCCCTAAATATTCCCAGTCATGTGTTGAAGCTAATGGATTTTTGCACTGGAATCTTTGAAGAGAAATTCTCTGGACATGGAAGCAAAAGCAGAACCACTGAAAATCAGAGAAAATATGATTTTTTTTTCTTCTTACAAACCCCAGTCTTTCTCTCTCATATGCTCTCTTAGTATGGTAAGAGAGATGGGTTATATACCAAGTTAAAAAGAAATAATATTCTCAGTCTTGGATTAGAATATGCTGAATTGAAATTCAGAGAGATCTGAATTTCTTTTTTCAACTCTACTGTGAATTAAGGCAACTCATTTCTCAATTTTATGTCTGTAAATAGTGCTTTATTTGATGTTTTCATCTATTCTATGTGGAGAAGATCCTGTCTCTTCCTATTCATTTGCACAGTGCCACACAGTGGTCCTGATTTCAGAGGTGCGTCTTGATGCCACCGCCCCAAGTGTGTGTGGATTCTGCTTTATCTGCGTTTTCCCCATGTCAGGCAATGACTTGTGCATGTCCTCCTCCCACTGGCACTGTGCATGCAGCAGCTTCATGATTAAATCCCTCAGTATCCCTGTCGCAGCCCTGTATCCTGTAGATAGCCACACTATATTAGCAAACAGAAGGAAAAGAGTCATCTATCTTCTTTATACAGATATTTGATATTTCTCTACAGATACTATTTAGAACCAGTATGAATATACATTTATGTGTATATATATATTATATAAGGATTGTTCTGAAGAGTTTGAACGTATTGCTATTGTACAAAATATACAAGCACATTCAAGTTCACCGTTCAATTCCATTTTCATTGCAGTCATTTGCCTATGAATGTCAATGAAAACTCACTACCCTCAGTTACACTCACACATGGCCAGTGAAGGATTTCCAAACCATTAAAGCAGAAAGTTTTTTCTCATTATATCAAAGCTTCTATTTTCAGCCTCATCCACAATGTATTTATGTGATTTAGCCTGCAAAACTACGGTAAGAACCACATAGACATAAAAGGCATTATTTAAAATATTGTCTAAAAAACGCTTCCCTGGAAATGAAGTGCAGAGAAGAAATGCAACACTGGTAGAATTTAAATAAACAAATAAATAAAAAATCCTAAAGACAGCTTTAAGAGTTGATAACCACAGAAAGCAGTCAGTGAACAAATTTCAAAGTTTAAGTGTTGCACAGTCAGTAATCTTTTCCAAGCAAACAAAATAACAGTACTTGTCAAAATCAGTGGAAAATCTATTGCTGATTCCAGTGAGCTTTGGGACAGGTACTCAGTCACGTTGCTCTTTTAGCAATGCAAAACTTTTAGCAAAGTTTTACTGTCTAATACACAAGTCACGTCAATGCAACACCACACTCTAAGCATGGTAGCACATTGAATAACTGCTATCATGAACATCAAAACCTTGTATTTTTATTGTAATGATATTTCTTGTTCTATTTATAGTAAATGATGTGTATTTTCTTTGTTTACAGGAAAGCACATGGAATGATCAGGGGCCTGGAACATCTGCCCTATGAGCAAAGGCTGAGAGAGCTGGACCTGTTCAGCCTGGAGAAGAGAAGGCTGCGAGGGGACCTCATCAGTGACTGTAAGTACCTCAAGGGAGGGGGCGAGGAGCATAGGACCGGCCTCTTCTCAGTGGTGGCCACTGACAGGACAAGAGGAAATGGCCACAAACTGAAGCACTAGAAATTCCATAGGAACTAGGAAAATTTTCTTAACAGTGAGGCTGACAGAGCCCTGGAACAGGCTGCCCAGAGAGGCTGTGGAGTCTCCTTCTCTGGAGATCTTCCAAACCTGCCTGGATGCCACCCTGTGCCACGTGCTCTAGGGGTCCCTGCTGGAGCAGGGGGTTGGACTGGATGATCTCTGGAGGTCCCTGCCAATCTCAACCATCCTCTGACTCTAGGATACCTCATTGTCAGCAGTGCAATGTCAGAATATAACCAGGCAATAACTGGACTACTCTAAGTAGAAAAGTCAGCAATGTGAAATTTGTATACAATAATCTACACATGTTAGGGTGCAATAAAATTACAAGTCTTGCATGTAACCTGATAAGTAAGGTGGAGTTTGACATTCAACAATGTTTTGCAATTGGAATTTCATTTATAGGACTCTGTCTAGTAACTCCTATTGTACATTTAAATGACAAGAGATAATCTTTTGTCTTCCACAAAGATATAAGCTTATTTCACTAGGAAAGGAAATGAGAAATCAAAATTAGCAGTAGTAGGACTTCCTTTAGTATAAAGAGATGTGAGGAGTAATATGGAAGGTCTTAGAGAGAAGAACTATGTCTGCATTTTTTTTTCTAATACTGATTTATTTTTAAGATTTAGTGATGGCTGAACGTTAAATATGGTTCTAGCACCAGTGTAGATATAGTGCTACATTTCCTTTGCCATGCCCTTTCTAGTCCCACTCCTCAGGTGGCTCTGGGCTTCTCTCCATGAAAGGTGTATGCAGGCCTTGTATAGGCCGTAAGCTGAATGAAGATGCCTGCTTTTCTGATTACTGAGAGAGGTTCAATATAAAGTTAAATGAAATACTAGAACAGACATGACTTCTGATTTAGAAACTTTGTATGAGTAAGAAGGAGAAGATGCTTTTTATCTATGTTTTAGAAATCATTTGATAATTTCTCAAAAAAGGTTAGCCACAACATTAATTCAAATCAAATACAGCTTGGGAATTAGCATTAGAGGAAGGCTGACTCAAGGATGGTAATCCAAAAATAACAATAGAAAAAATGACCAGGGACAAAGAATTGAGCTGTTTGGAATCTGGAAGCTAAGAACGATGCCTCTGCATTCTGTTTCTTTGTCAGTGATTCAGGTGAGTGACTCAAGGAAGCAGGATACTGTAAAAGAACGCTAGCTATGAGAAGTCTGACAAACTGAAGAAAGGGGAAAATGTTAATAGAGTATTAAAAAATATTTCCACTAAGAAGATCTTTATTGGGTGTGCAAATTTCATACTCCTCATTGTTACAGCATTATTGCTTAATATTGAAGAGCAACATAGAATCATAGAATCATAGAATGGCTAGGGTTGGAAGGGACCTGTAGAGGTCATCTAGTCCAACCCCCCTGCACACGCAGGGTCCCCTAGAGCATGTGGCACAGGGTGATGTCCAGGCGGGTTTT
>PTEX01000285.1:370439-554167 GCA_003342815.1 Eudromia elegans
GTATGCTTTCTTCTTCTCATTAAGTTTCCCTAGCAGCTCCTTTCCCATCCATACAGGTCTCTTGCCCCTCTTACTTGACATGTTAGAGCAACAGCACAGCTCCCCTTTGCTGTGAAGCAGGTTAAGCTCACTTGGTGAGATACTCCCTTCTGGGAACTGAAAGGAGTGTTGCTTAGTATCCCCAACCGCTTAACTTAAAAAGAAAAGAACTAATACTGCTACACAGCGGTGTGCCTGGCACCTCATTGTGTCTCAGTCTTGCTCACAGATGGTGTTCTGCTGCCCTCCCATGACTGGATACGCAACTGCAGAGTTGTATTTTTATTGTATATGTATTGTGGCAGTGTTTATGAGGAAAAATACACAAAATACAAAAAGCCAGGCTTCCTTTTGACCACACTTTGTCATAGCATTCCGGGACATACCCACAATGCTCCTATTCTGGTTCATAAAAATGACACCACTATCATGGAGACATCAAATAAGAATTTTTTAAAATCTAGTTCTGCTAGTGACTTTGACAGTACAGTATACATTTTGCAGGCAGGCTTTTCTGAAAAGACTTTAAAAGAAAGAGATTGAGTCAGTCCTTTGTATATTTATGGGGATTTTTTTTTTCCCAGCTGAAGAAAAACAAAAACAAAGGGTTTTTTTTACTATTTATACTGTTCATTTTGTATTTGCATTTCTTCTATACTGAACAAAGACAATGAACAAATTAGACTAATTGTGTTTGGTTAAGCCTCCCACACATTTGCAGTTCTGACAGTTCGAAATTCAGTTTCCAGGGTTGCAGAAATTTGTCTAAATGTTGTAGTTCATTCTAGTCACTGAAAACAACATTCTGAGGATTCATTAATGTTTGTATTATGAAAGAACTATGTATTGTTATTGAAGTGTAATGGTGGGACCATTGGTTGCTGAAAGGGGCTTTCGGAGTGACTAGAGTCACTGGTTTCTGACGATAACTTCATGAACCATTTCAAATTGCCTAGCTGAAAAAGAGACAAACTTTCGTTCTTCCAAAATGATAAGTGAGGATTGTCATTAAAAACCTGTTGCATCAGTGCTCTCAGTTCGCTATTTAGTTCAATGAGCAGTATCAACTAAGCAAGACAATGACTTGTTCTAGGTCAGAAAAAAAAATCGAAGTCTGATTCACAAAACTTGCATTCTTTTAATTACAGATCTACAGAAGCAGAGCAAACTTTTGAGTATAAATACACTGGTTTAATTCCTTGCCTTTTACCAGGGTAATTTGTACAATCAACTTGACAAATTCAGTAAATCAGCCTGTGGTGGCCTGTCCATGTGCTGCACTAAGATATCTTGGGGCACGTAGGTTTGACGGATCTGCTGAGCTGCACTGACTAAATTTGACAGGATTTTTACAGGATTTTCAGAAATCAATTTTCACTAATCCCACAGGTACTGGGCCACATCTGCCAAATTCATGTGATGTTTTGGATAAGGTAAGACATCTAGACATGTTTATGTACATGTTATGCATTGTGATAACTTTAGATCTACAGACACATAACCAGATTGCCTTCCCAGGCTTCAACAATACCATACAACTGCCCCAAATTCCAAAGCATGTCCTAATTGCAGAAACAGCAGAAATCAATGATATGTTTCCAACCGCCTACTATGTATAAAGTAGTTTCTACTCTCATATGTCTACATTAACATTTCAGGATTTTTTTTTCCTTTTTCATCAATATAGTGGGTCCTGTGTTGACAGTAATGCTGAGACATGAGTTTCTGTATCAATACATTTCCATATTACCTCACTTACTAAGTTTGTGTCAGTCTGCTGCAATGAGGTGCTGTGCAGAAATACCTAAGGTATTTTTACAATATTAGGCAACTGTTACAGTTAGACTAATATACATTGCTTTAATCAAACAAAGCTGAATGATTCGCTCTGCAGCTTCTAGAAGAGCTTATTGACAGCTAGCTGAAGATAACTGCACTGAGAGATCTCACATTGGCGTAACCAAATGGCAAACTGCAGAAAGTGCTCAGCAGTGCCGGTGTCCTGCCTGCCGGGCAGATTTAAGCACTCTCACAGGGAGCAAATAAACTCATCAAGTTAATTATACCACAGATCTTTAATTACCACAGACTGTATGCAGGGCTACAAATGTTGTGATGAGTTTGTTATGAGCTAATAAAGGAATTCTGGCTAATACTACGAACTTGTCCTGCAGTTACTGTTACTGGTAGAACCATTCATTTTTTGTTTCTTGTAGTTGTGTTGCATTATCTTGACCTTAAGCACAGCTTAACACTAATTCTAGAAGAGTCTAATATTTTACATATATAACACAGAATCCATTTAGGGCTGGATTTCAATGCTGGGACTCCTGTGGGCCATGGAAGCGCAGCTGCTGTGACAACACTGCAGTTCATCAATGGCTCTGTAACAGGTCAACTGAAGACACAAGAAATGTGTACGGGGCGGCTGGGTGGATGGATGGATGGGCAGACTTCCCCACAAAACACATGTCAGTGGAAGAAGATTTAGGGCAGTACCTTTCAACGGTGGGCACCAGCTGAAGATAATCAATAATGAAATTATGTTTGCAAAGAGAATTAATGGTCTGTTTTCCATATGTTTTATTCAGAAATCTACCCACATCATAGGATTCATTGTTAATTTTAATCACTGTACACTGTCATGCTTCCTCTTTATGAGAAGAAACACAGAGAAAACTGAGTGCTTTTACCTATGTTTACAGAACAATAAAGAATTTAAGAGATTATTTTTCTCTAAATGAGACAATATCATAAAAAGAATCCACTGAAATCTCCATATATTCTCACAGTGGTGGACTGTATCTGAAAGAACCTAAGTATAGATAATGAGAATAATATAACTTACCTTTGCCTTTCTGTCCAGTGAAAAATATCAAGTTATCTTGTAAAGCTGAATGGTGGTTTGCCAGCTGAAATTTCAAGCGGAATTCATAGTAGAAGGTGATATTTGGGATTGCAGAATAAGCTAGGAATGAGGTATAGCCAAAAACATCCGTGCCACTGAAACTAGGCTGGGTAATATTAATAGCTGCATTAAAAATAAGGAAAGTATTTGTTAGGCCAAATGTTTTAGCACATATATTTGTAAAGTCTTTTTAACTGTCACTTTGAGAGATTAAAGACTAATCAATAATGTTATTAGGTCCATAGGTTGCAATCTTTTACACACACGCAGATGCAGTTTGTCTTCCATCGGACTGTAAGCACGTCACTGCTCAGCGCTTGTAAATAGGCTCCTTTTACAACACCGACATTAGCAACTACTGCCATCTCCTGGGCTCTCGATAACATACAGAAAAGCACTCAAAGTTAACAGACAAAAGAAAACACACACAGGCACTGTTCGTTTCGAAGGAAAGGCATCACTTACATATGAATGAACTTAAATACAGGGTTGTGCTCTAGAGATTAAGGAATAACAACTATGCAGAAGTACAGAAATAATAAAAAGAAACATCATGTAAAGATGAACTTGCAGTAAGGGAATAGAACCTACAGGAATTATATCCTCAGCATTGCTTACTGTATCATTTGAACTGGCCAAATATTCCAGAAACAAAATATATATCAAATGCAAAATTTTTGGAACTTTTCTTCTTCTTCTTCTTTTTTTTTTTAAGTAATCCATGAGACTCCTATATGGTGGGCATTGACCAAAGAAAGCAAACAGGCTTCCAGAACAGCTTTTCTAACTACACACTCCCGTTCGCCTTAAAATTGTGAAAGTGAGTAGTTCTTTCAAACACCTACTGCTTTTGCAGCCCAGAAGTTCATGTTGAGAGATACCGTGGGATTAAAAAGCAAATGAAAATGCAATGAAAAATCAAGTTTGTACAAACATCTGTACTGGTAAGAGCCCAGGGAGGCCTGCTGGAGCCCAGTAGTCAGGCTGCTGTCAATTACTGCAGTCAATCCTCACAGCAGAGCTAAGGCAACCTTCAAATTGACAACATGGTTTAGTAAAAACCAGAATACAGAGGAAGAAAAGCTGAGAAAAGCTAAATCCTGGAAAGCTAAGGGACTGGATTTAAGACTCTTGAGTGCTTGCTTCCACTGAACTGAGCACCAGATATGTCTGGATCAAGCTTTACTACCTCAGGAGGGTTTGGGAAAGAAGGAAAGCATCTCTGCATGCACAGAACAGATTGGGCAATGCTAAATAAGAATTACAATCTTCCCCAAGCAGACTTACGCTTGGCAAAATACCTTTAAACATCTGGTCTTAGATACTTGCAGACTGGGAAGAGGAATCAACTGTAATTTGGCCAATGATATCACCACCTGCAGTTTGTGACATCTCCTTCTAACTTTGCAAGTTGGGAAATTTGCTATAATTGCGTAGATATGGTGTTAGTATCTGGACTTGAGGAAAGAGGCAGATGTAAACGCTGACAAACCTTTTATAGCAAGGACTGGGAATCTGCAGCAAGACAGAGTGTACCAGCCCATTTATTAAGCAGTGTTTCACTCATGTAACACATTATGCCTTGTTCCATGCTCTTAAATGGCAGCCAGGAAATTTCCATATGAAATGGTTGTTTTGCCCTAATTACAAGATACTGGCAAACAGTTTGTTCTTCTCAGACCAGTCAGACTGAATGTAACCTCAAGCCTCAGACCTTCATGAGCCCTGTGAATTGGAAGAGAAACACAACTTGCCTGTTTTTAGATTTGACGTTGGCGGCAGTCCATTAGTTTTCCCTAGAATTACCCTAAAATGTCTGAGTTAGGCTCGTGTTCTGTATTTTCTGCCTCTCAGATACCTGTGACAGGCAGCATCTTTAAATGTATTTTTATATATACATTTATTTAATGTAACACACAAATATTTTAATACATTAAATATATTAATATTTAAATGAGAACAAGATCTTATAATGAAGGAGGCCATTACGTTTTCTTTTCCTGATTCACTTTACCTGGGGAAGGTGAATCTTGTCAGGTACCTCCAGAGAGCCTGGTAATTTGGTTCTCTGATAGAGCTTATTACTGACCAGCCATTTTTTTAAACCGTTTGCTGTCTCGAGGCCTCTAATCCCCAGCTGGGTAAGTTCCATCCCAGTTCCATTACACTTTTTTTTTTCTTTAGCTGTTTCCTTGGAGTTTTCTAACTAGAGAGCTATTTTCCTGCCAATCTATTTGCTCCCTTCAGGCTTCCCTATAAAGACAGATTTGAACTTTTGCAGAGACATGCCTGGCTAAGCGATCTGCAGCTGCAGGGCTATGTCAGAGGGAGAAAGTTTCTCAGCTGATGTCCTACACAGATATTACTGCATAATTGGTGTGATTACTGCATATCAATTTCAATTTCATTTTAATTTTGGCATGCTCTAGGAAAAAAAAGCTCAGGTTTTGAATTTGAATTCTTACTCTCAAATCAAAACACATATCTTATGTCATGTGATCAGGGACAGTTATGGCCAATGAGCTGGGTTCAGCAAGTTCAGCTGGGCCATCAATAACCTCCAAGTCTCACCTTTTTCATGGATATTTCCTTATGTAACAATATGTATCAACATGATAGATTTAACAGGTGAAGGTTTTGAAGGAGTTGCTTTGATAACGGCCTTGTTACTATTTAAAGTGGTTTTAAAACTTCACATTATTCACACTCAATAATTTTACTTAAAACCAAGGTAAAGGTGAAGGGAATGGGCAGTACCGTTTTAAGAAGGCCCAAGTGGGAACTGGCCTTAATAAACAAAATGCAGAATTCAGAACTTAGCCTATTGAGTTGTTGTAACAGGAAGTTGATAACATTTCCCTCAAAAGAGTACAAATATATATGGCCTGTGATGCTTGCTCCAGTACTGAAAAACCAACCAAATGGATCATGTAGATTTTAAGCAATGGATAAAGAAACAAATGGAAGAGAAGGGTGAGTGATTTCCCTTTCCGTAGTGTTGGAGCACTGTTTCTCATACATAGCAAAAGTTAGACACAGAATCTAATTAATCTTCCCATCCTTAGTACCTAGGTACACTCATTGATCATTTGTGAACAGTGGCTATTTCTTAAGGAAAAGATATACATACAAATGTTAACAAATACTGAATCAAAAGCTTATATTTCTGTCTAATTCAATATATCTAGCTTGGCAGGTGGTATTTATGCCATCTCTTATATGTTTCTGGTCTGTAGCTTTTATAGCACATCTTTTAGTATTCTAAGCAGTGCTTATCAGCAGGTTTTTATTCCAACATTTCAGAAAGTTAGATGGCCCTCACTAGCTTGATTTTAATAGAGAATGTTTTGTCATAGTTTTATATACTTTTAAGTTAAAAGTGCATTTTTTAAATTTAAAATGCCATGACTGGTAAAATAGCATCAAGCAAGACAACTCCAAGCTTTTGCTTTGACAACTCCAACCTTTTCTTTCTAGTTCTTTTCTTCTCATTATATCAGAATGGAGCTAAGGCTGAGTTCAAAACTATCTAAGCCTCCAACCTTTCTTGGAAAAAACAGTCCTCCAGAATGTTATTTATACAATACTTAAAGCCGATGGAAAGCACAGGGCACAGCTGATTGCATCGGCCTCCACAGTTACTCTCCACTTCTTGTTCAGACACAATCCAAGTCAGATTTCCACATTCTTCCTCTTTCAGGGTATGATCTGGAAATGTAAAGCAGACCCAGAGAGGGGTCCCAATAGCTCTGCTTATGCAGCATGTGAGAGCACATTCTGAATTAACAGTGTGCCTGTTAGGGGAGTACATGGACCCTGTTATAGACTTTGTCCTTGGTCTTGCCTGTCCTGTGTTTTCTCTCAGTTTTGCTCCATTTATCATTGTCCTCTTCTGCATTTGCAGTGCTAAAGAGGTAATAAGGTATGAAATGTCCCATTGCCTTACAAACAAATAATGATAAATTATCCCATTACATTAATAGACTAATATGGTAGGCTACCTACTTCTCTATCATAACGTTCATGAAACCAGAATTGAGTATAAAAGTGGGAGGAAAAAAAAAGGCAAGTAGAGATTAAACAAAAAAGATTAACAAATAGGAGACAATAAAGTGACAAAGAAGAAAGGGGATAATGGTTTCACTGCCTTTGAATGTTATGTGATGAGTTAAAGTAAATACTACTTTCAGCATTTACGACAGTAAATACACCCAAATATAACAGATCTACAATTCCCTGGGGAGGGGGGGGGGGGAGGGAGAAGAGGCGGGGAAACACAAGAAAGATGAGGGGGATAAAGAAAAGTGAAGACTTATGGCTATAGAATTTCAATCAGATATCCACGTCTTTATAACTATATTCTAACTGTGAGTAGTTATCAGTTCAGTACTCTGGTCCAGGATGAACCATAAGGACTATGGGATAAGTATTAATCATTTCTTATAAACAAAAGCTATAAAAGCTCACATTTTTACAAAGGCAATATTGAAAAAGGAATGGAAATCAGTGCCAATCATTATATTTTTCCAGTGTTCCAAGCTGTACAAAAGTGTCCAGGAAAATGTCCTTGGTCATCATGAAATTCTGCAGCCACTGCTTGTCTCACAGGTTTGTAGTATAAATCTAGTAAACCAAAGCTTGCTATTAAACACAGAAAAACTGAAGAAGGGCCTGCAAATACTTTTCCTAGCATATCCCTGTTTCAGAGTTTAGACTTCTTTTTTTTCCATAATGCACCTAGTCCACCTGTGTTTTAAATACTAACGTGCATGCAGACTTCCGGTGCGAGCTCTCTGCTAGGAATCTCTCTCTATACACCGAGCTACATTACAATATGCTACAAAATGATAAATCTTTCCAGATGACATGTAGCTCTGGTGTTAGTCTAACTCTCATCTACTTCCACAGTCGGATGATATAGCTTCTTGACAAACTTTTAAAGGGAAAGGATCAAACATATAGGAAGTATTTTAAAGAGCATCCTACAGAAAAAAACGTTCATAGCACTATTGGATAACATATTCATTTAGTCTAAAATGGTGCTATCTGCAAGCACTTTCATTTACTCGTGTGATCCTAAAAATCACAGGCGAGGGATATGGGCACTTCCATTGACAACTCACAAGAAACAGAAGCAACTTTTTTCCAACTTAAATGTGAAAGGAGACTTACCAGACTAGGGCCTGGATCTTGATTGCTTCCATACAACACTCCAGAAAAGCCAGAGCACAAAACTGAACTCAGTTTAAATGATCCTGATCCATTTATATACAACAAAAAAGAAAAATCACTTCTGGGATGGGGTCCAGCTGCCCATGTAGACATAGAGTCCATTCCAAATGGTTACACAGTGATGATGTATATTGCTAAATAATATGTTTCCTCTTTTATCAAGTGGACAAATTCTTGTTTCAGGAAAAAACCCAGAGTGGAAAGTCATGAGGGCATTTAATTCCCCAAATTAATAGGAACTAAATGTTTCTAAAACTGGTGATGGAGACTTGAGCAAACAGAGGTAGAACTTATGACCTACTAGAGCTCACATGAACCCTTCATTAAAGTATAGTTGTTCAGTAAGTAAAAGTAAGTCGGACAGTAAGTAACTAGTACAAGCAAGATATCCTTTGAACTGTGCAACCCAAACCATTTAACAGCATGATGGATATTCTTATTATTAGAGGCCTGAAAGGAGCATAGTGATTCCTTCCAATTCCAATTCAGAGTTCGTGTTTTCCTTTATTATCATCCCTTCAACCCATCGATCCACTATTCCCTAGATGTCTAGCTTCATATGAGAGAGATTTCAATATTTAATGACCATTAAATACTGAAGTGATACTTGCAGTGATAGCAAAATTGTCATCTAGGGATAAAAGCAACGAAAGATTTGTAGCAAGAAGTAATGCTTTTCATCATATATATATTTGGGAAAAAAAAAAGACATGCTTTTAGGATCTTTTCTTGATGTTTGAAACAAAAGCACAATATAATTAAGATAAATGCACAGCCATTGTTCCCACCTGCTGCTCATATCACAATATCACCTGCTCCATCTGTTTCAGATCTGAAGAAAAGCCCTTGATATTCCCAAAAGCCTCTCTGATCTTTTTCCACACTGTACAGATTAGTCTAATTGAAGGTACTATTTGCCCTTAAGGTTTGCTTCATTTGTCACCTGTAATATTTACAGTTTGTAGCCCTAGTTTCATACCATATCAAATGGCACATTTTTTAATTTCCCATGCCAGACTTTTTTAACACTTAGCAGCGATAACAGTTTTATTATCGCTTTTTCTTACATATGGGTAAAGTATGATGCTGTTATCAGCGTGACATCAAATTCTTAACTGATGACACTTAGAGCTCCAACATGGGGAAGAGCTGTAGCGACGGGTCCATCTGTGGCCTTACTTTGCATTGGTATCTAAACTGGTGAGCATGGGCATCAATGCTGACATAAAACATGCAAATCTACATGATCATTTGCTATATTCATTTTATCAAATAATCCTCATAAGATCCTGCATAGTGATGAAGATTGACTATTAATAGATAAACAACTTTCCTTTAGGAGAAGCAAGTTTTTCAGTGTTGTTTTCAGACACAAACTACAATATTAGTTGTATATCTTAGAAAGAAGATGATTTACTAAAAATAATTGCTTTACATTTTATGGACCATTTCTTTTTAATACATATATTATCTGTGTCACTTACTTTGTTGCAGTACACAATTAAATTTTGTTCTTGTTTCTGCTGTAATTCCCATTCTTCTACCATTATAATTAGGCAATCTATCATAATCTTCAAATGCCTCACTAAATGTATTGCTTCGATGCTCCTAGGGCTATCTTAAAGGCTGCATCCAGCATTCACAACACCGAGGATCTGTTTCTTTCCTCATATTTTTTGTTTATGTAATAAAAAGACCTTTTACTACTCATTTTAATTTCAAATGCGATGTTCAGCTTAACAAGACCTCCACCTGTGCTCACTTTATTTACTCTAACGACATAGTTCACTAAGATAATTTTGCATATTCTAATAATTTTCTATGTTCTGGACTTATTAACACTGGAAGATTTATACGTTGTCCTACCAGACTACTTTTTTTTTTTAAACTTTTTTCTTTCTTACAGTGGAGGTCCTGACTGAGTTTCCACTTCTCACTTAGTAAGAGTCTATCCTTTCCATGCTTTCAAGCCTTCAGCTTTGTCGTAATCCAAAGCACTAACTTGAACACTTTCTTTCAATTTAGACTGCAGACAGCTAATTAGACAATAACTATTTAAACTAGAAAGAGCCATTTAATATTGAAACATGTAAACTGAGGCAGATGGCAGGAAGAGTCCTAACCTTATATACTCAATGATAGACTCTGACCTGGCTATAAGCATTCAAAGAGGTTTTAAGAATTTTAATAGTAGTTCCACAAAAACATGAATGTGTTCTTAAAAGGAAACAATGCAAGAAATGGTTACGAAAAGACACAGAAAAAAACTTCAAAATAACACTGTACAAAACAGCATCATTCTCATTCCTTAATATGCACTCTGCTCTGGACCTCATCTTAAGAAGGATACAGAGGAAAGCAACTTGGATAACTAAAGACACAGCATGGCTGGTGTGCCTTAAATGATTAAATAGACTTTGACTCTTCAAAATGATTCTGAGAGAAAAATAATGAAGATCTATAATTCAGGGTTACTTTCTAAGATAACATTTTAAATAAAAGATTAAATGATAGAAGTATAAAGACGAACTACATCTTTGATCTGACCTAAACGCATGCACTGCAGAATCAGCTCGGAACCAGTGATTATTTTGTATATTCAGATTTCCACACTCGTTACAAAGAGTGTTGTTGATGATACACTCCTTTATTTACAAAACATACGAAGTCATCGAAGCCATGTTTCCTTAAATACAAGAAAAATCAAATTAGAGGAGAAATTATTTTCTCCAAAAGAGCTGTATTCTTTCCAGTCAAATCTTTCTCAGCTTCTTCTTTAAATAAGTTACACAGGCCTAGCACACTGCCTCATGTTTGCCTGCTACCTATGCTCAGCTGCTTTGATCCTTCTGCTTCCCTTTCTCTGGCTGACACTGTTATGAAATAATCTGCAGGGGAGGTGCTCAGCTCAGATGTTCCCAGTTTGTGACTGAATTTTGGGCAGAAAAGTGCTTGCAGATGGGGAAATGGTTACTTACAGGGTTTTGACTTCAAAGAACTCAATTTGTGTCTCACTACAACTTCTATGAGTGACAGAAGCTACCATGAATGCATGAAGAACGTGATCCCTACCGTCTTTGCAGAGGATTCCACTTCTTCCATACGGACAGAGGCAAACAGCATCTTGCTTGGACTTTGGGAAGCACGTAGCACCATTTCCACACGGATTTTCCTCACAAGACAGGAATTGGCAGAGTTTTCCGGAGTAGAGTTTAGGGCATTCACAAAACCAATTTTCTGCATCACTGATAGATTTAAATTAAAAACAAAAACATACGTATAAATACCAAAGTACACTTTAGAAAAAGAATGGGTCTTAATTTCACAGAAATTCAATAATATTTGACTTGCAACAGTGAAATAGTTCTTTGTTTTTACTCTCTTTATTTATTCTATTTTTTTGCTTGTCTATGGGCATAAGAAATGCCAGGATAGTTTATGGGTGACTTGTGTTGACAGGTTCTATTTTATGTAATTTCATATTTTACTTTATCTTTCTTTTCATCTTAAAATGTGTGACTTTTCTTATGTGTTTCATCATTTTCTTGTGCTGCTGCTTTCATGACATACTCAAAACAACTGCTAAAGAAAAACTGTTCTTCTTTTATGTCTGAATAATAAAATAAGGAGAAAAGAGAAAACATAAAGTTACCTGTTTACTTTGCAAGTGGAACATCATTTGTAAGTTAATGTATTACATATAGCCCTTGGCATATAGATATAGCTCTTGACAAAACTGTAGGATGTAAAGGAAAACTGAAATATGAACACTTACAATAGTGATATAACTAAAATTGAAACAGAACAAGCAGGTATCTCTACTTTCATATATCCTATGCTCTCAATTATGGAAAAGGTGTTATAACAGACAAGGGAAAATGTAATCTGTAGTCATTGTGGCAGGGTGAGAAAATACATATTTAGAAATGTGATTATTCTTTTTTTTTTTAAGATTATTGAGATTACCCAATAGCAAACATGGTATAAAATCCAAAATCAGATAGAGAAGCAGTAATCTAAGGCATTCCAAGTCAATAGTTTCATTTTAGGCTTTATTTGCTTTCTCCTTTGTTTTATGAACGAAATTAGATGACAGATATCTAGTCCAGCTTGAGTGATTACTACACACAGTATTGACCAGAAATGTGTCTGTCCTATGCTTAGATGAGGCCGCATACGCCCATCGGTCTGAATACAAAAAGGCATGAGCTATGTCAAACCATAGATAACATGTTTTTTTTCCTGATAATAGCATAATCTCTAGGAAGTTTAGAAGTTTAGTGAGAAAATGTCAAATAAATGTGATTTCTCACAACAATCTTCTCACTGCTTTAATATCCAGACAATCAGGTTACAGAAAATAATCTACATCTGGAAGAACTGCATTTATTAAAACAGAAAATGGTCTTTGTGTATAACATCTGATTAGCTTCTTCCTAGACTGACCACCTACAGTTTTGGAGGAGTGAAAATCTCACCTGGAAAGTCTACCAGCATGAACCTCATGAATGATGCCTCAGGACACCATTGCAAAAGAAAATTACTATCAGCTGTAATAATAAAATTCTGTGTGCAGCTTATTCTACTTATAGATCTGCTGCAGACACTGGGAGAAAAATGTAATTGAGAAACTGAATTGCTTTAGTTTGTGTAGCATTGAAGAGCCTGCTTTCAATTGGTTTGATATCAGCATTATGTAGTTCAGCTAACCAAAAAAGCAACTATAGGCTCAACTCTTCCTAGATGTTTGCAATTGACAGTGATGATCTTCCTAAAACTAGGTATCAGATGTGTTTCTGTCTGTTCCTATAGAAGAAGAATCATTGTTGCTGACTGCCAAAATACACAGACATTAGTTCTCAAGTTCTCATCTTAATAAAAAACTAGACAGAGAAAAAAAATAGCTATCAAGAATTGTATGAAGGAGAAATGTCAACAGTGGGATAAAATGGAAGAAAAGACAGACAATCTGCAAAGAAGGGATGGAAGAGACAATACACTCCCACACATTAACTCCCAGGGCAGCATAACCTCATGTCACCAACCTTTTGGCATATGAAGAAATAAGGTTAGGATAGACAAATTGTTCTCCATCACCTTATAATCCTCCTCTCAATTGGTGAGGGACATACTTCATAACCATTTGCCAGTCATACCACTTTGATCTTTGGACTAGACCTCAATTTGCAAAGAAAATCATTAAGAAGCACTTAAATATCATATGGCATGATACTGATAACTCTTCCCCTTGAATCAGTACTAAATATGATCGAAAGAAATCAAAGTTTTGTACAAGATGGATGATACCCTTAGTATCACAACACTAATTTTCATTTCTCAGTTTTCCTGCAGAGGGCACTGGATTATGGCATACTAACAGTCAGGTCACAGCTGTGTTTAGCCTCATCTTTTAACTATTAGTTCTCTTTTTTTAAAAAAATAAAGATTATAATTCCTCTGTATGTCATATCACAGGCATCATTTGTGATGTACCTAGTGATAGATCAGCATGGTTCTCCGTGCACAGTAGTTTCCTATATGGCCATGCTTTTTCTGACTGAAAAGTAGGAATATTATTATGTAAAGACTCTTCAACTGTTGTGTGATCCCCACTGAAAGCACTGTCATGTCATTTACGTGTACTGAATTTCACTGAAGCCCTCTCGCATCCAGCTACACAATACTAACCTTCATAGTGCTATACTGAATGAGAACTTCTAAAGTTACTTGTTGCAGTGGGTTCAATATTTAACACATCAGGCTCTTACAGTGTCATGTCTATACCGTCTGTGATGAAAACAGGGCAGTTTGCTGGAACTTACCAGGCTACTCGAGCTCATAAATGTTGTGTGTAATTCAGTTTAAAATTTTATTATTATTGACTGCTAGCATAATTTTGTTTTAAAATACAGGAAATTTAAAGGAGCATCATACCAGTTTAAACTTTAATGTGAATTACACCTCTTGCAAAGAATGGTTAAATCTCTTCCACGGAAATACTAATGTAATGTAGAATCATAGAATCATTATGGTTGCAGGAGACCTTTAGGATCATAGAATCCTACTGTAAACCCATCACTCCCACGCCTCCTAAACCATGTTGTTAAGTGCTTCTTCTACACACCTATTGAACACTGCCAGGGACGGGAACTCTAGCACTTCTCACCATGGGCAGCCTGTTCCAATGCTACACTACTCTTGCCATGTAGAAATTCTTCTTAAACGTCTAACCTGAACTTCCCCTGGCACAACTTTAGGCCATTCCCTGCTATTTGCAGTTATTTAGGAGAAGAGACCTACCCCAGCCTCACTACAACCTCCTTTCAGTTAGTTGCAGAGAGTGACAAGGTCACCCCTGAGTGTCCTGCTCTCCACACTAAATAATCCCAGCTCCCTCAGCTGCTCCTCCTAAGGTCAGTGCTCCAGCTCCTTTCACCAGCTTTGTTGTCCTTCTCTGGATACGTTGCAGCACCTCAATGCCCTTCCTGTAGTGAGGGGCCCAAGACTGAACACAGTATTCAAGGTGCAGCCTCACCAATGCCGGGTACCGGGGGATCCTCACTTCCTGGTCCTGCTGGCTACACTATTCCTGATACAAGGCAAGAGGCTGTTGCCTGCCTCGGCCACCTGGGCATTCTGCTGGCTCATGTTCAGTGATGTGTCCACCAACACCTCAAGATCCTTTCCTGCCATGCAGCTCTTTGGCCACTCTGCCCCAAAACTGCAGTGCCGCATGGAGCTGTTGTGACTGAAGTGCAAGACCTGGCACTTGGTCTTGCTGGTCCTCATACTGTGGCCTCAGCCCATTGATGCAGCCTGCCAAGATCCCTCTGCAGAGCCTTCCTATCCTCATGCAGATCAACTCCTCCTCCCAGCTTGGTGTCTTCTGCAAATTCGCTGAGGGAACACTAAAGCCCCTCATCCAGATCACCAATAAAGATATTAAAAGACTAGCCCTGACACTGATCATTGGGAAACACAGCCCGTGACCATTTGCCTGCTGCACTTAACTCTCTCCATTACTCTCTGGGCCCAGTTATCCAGTTAGTTCTTCACCCGGGGAAGAATACATCTGTGTAAGCCATAAGCTGCCAAATTCAGCAGGGGAATGCCAAGAGTCATGGCATCAAAGACCTTTCTAAAGTCTAAGCAGACCATGTCCACAGCCTTTCCTTCATCTACTAGGCACATCTCCTGCTTATAGAAGGAGATCACGTTGGTCAGGTAGGACCTACCTTTCATGAACCCATGTTGGCTGATCCCTTGCTCGTCCCACACATGCTGAGGGATTGCCCTCAAAATGATCTGCTCCAGAACTTCCCCCAATACCAAGGTCACGTCGACAGACTGGTAAGTTCCCCAAATCCACCAGTTGACCCTTCCTGTAGATGGGTGTAACACTGGTAAATCTTCATTCACCTGAGACCTCCCTAGTGGTTCACGAAGATCACTAATAAAGGAAGGAGAGTTTCTGGATGAGCACTGCTGCAAGCTCCCTCAGAACCCCCAGGTGGATGCCATCTGGCCCCACAGACTTGAGTGTGTCCAAGTGGAGTAGCAGGGGCGACGGATGTGCTCCTTCCCCAGCTCAACTTGACTTCTCACATGTAGCCCTATTCAGGTGTTAAATACCACATTATCTGATCCTGGTGGTTGCCCCCCTGATTTCTTCCTCCACTCAGAGTTAACCATAAATAACAGTCCTGATGGCTATTTGCTGATGGGGAGATAAGTCTAACTGTGCTTATACCAGTCAACACTCCTTTCTGAATAGAAAGGAATACTGTAAGTCAATCATCTTATCCCATAAATATGGGGACAGTCCATTGAGCTCTCCTTGCATGGCAGTGGGCTGTATGCCAGGATCTCCCCTAAATCCCCTTGAGGGATGTCTCTCAGAGATACTCCTTGGGGTTAAGAGATCCTTGCCACAACAGATTTGTGGTAAATGAACTATAGAGCGCTCTATTTCTGAATATGAAATCTCTGCTTTGTAATTGTGCACAAAATCCCTTAACCATAAACTGTTGATGAGATCTGGAGCTAGGATTGGATCTAACTGCACCTAGACTCCTCTCAGGAGGAGTTTGGAAAGCAAGGCGGTCCCAACCGAACCTCGTGACATAAGGGGAGGGTGTCCTTGATAATTTTCTGTATTATCTTGAACCTCCGTTCAGTAAATAATAAGTGACCTTGCCAAAGAACCTCGTGAAACCATTGTCCACATCAATAAAACCCACTGCTGTTCCTTTCACCTGAGTGAAGTGCATTGTGTCACTCACTCCCCTACACCACTTGTTCTGTGACAGCAGGGCACTGACTGTTTCCTCTTGGATTATGGGGGGGTTTCTTCTGCACCCTTCTAGCTTAGGGGACCAAGTACCTTGAAGAGAACTGATCTGGGTATTAAAGCCTGAAGCAAAGAAGGCATTAAGTACCTCAGCCTTATATTCATCTTTGGTGGCAGTGTTCCCTACTGCATCCAATAAAAGATGGAGATTCTCCTTGG
Source organism: Eudromia elegans (assembly GCA_003342815.1). Taxonomy (NCBI): domain Eukaryota; kingdom Metazoa; phylum Chordata; class Aves; order Tinamiformes; family Tinamidae; genus Eudromia; species Eudromia elegans. The sequence goes on from PTEX01000285.1 coordinate 387,128, forward strand.
CCCTCCTCTTATTCTTAATGTGTTTGTAGAAACAGAGTGACTCAGATGTTATTTTTAAACTTTCCTGCAATGGCCAAATCCATAGAAACTCACTATAGTCAGAAGAATAATCCTATCTGATCAAAAGCCTTAAAAATATCAAAGGACTAAGAGATAAAGAGATATTTCTTCCTTGTGCACAGCAGGTGATTTGCTAGTATATATCTGCCAATCTTGTATTGTTCAGCTCCAAAATATCAATTCAGCTTTCCTGCTGCTTTAGTACTTTCACCCAGCTTTCCTCAATTATGGTATCTTCTCTAGATCAGAGTGCTTTTGTCAGCTTCACGATTTTGCATCTTTTTTTTCTATTACAAGATATTATTCTGTAAGCTCTAGCGATTCACTTTGAATGTCCCTTCCTTTTACTGAAATTATTTCTCTTTATACAAACAACCTCTGACAGATCCTCTTTAAACCTAGTCTAGACCATTTGTTAATTAAAATGATTTTGAAAACTACTCGGGAATTCTTAGATCCAGGTTAAAAATATTTGATTGCAAAAGTTTTAATTCCATTTCAAACCTGAATTAGCCAAGTTCCAACACCTTGTTTTTCTGTTGACAACACAGAAGGAAGAGACTTTTGCATACAAAACAGTTCATGTCAAACAAAACTATGTTATAGGACCAGCTAAGAAATGTAATTAAACAGATGCTTAATCCATTCCAATTAAACAGCAGTAAACACCTGCTTAATCTTAGCATCCTTCAGCATATGTATATGAGCTTCCCTGGATAAGTCTCTTGCAATGACACCTGAGCGATCTAACATTCACCAAAACTGCATTTGGGTTAATTATGTCCCAGGGAGGGCAGCGTTTCTGAGAAGGTGATTCAGATCTCTAGGCCTTTGCAGTCTTCGGCTTCCCTGGCTGACAAGAGCTTTAACTCTGATTCAGGTAACTTCTAAAGAAACGCAGTAAAATCACCAGTACGTCCCACAAAGCTTTGTACAGCCCTCAGTGATGACTGGTTACCTCCCAAATGGAAAAGTTGAGGAAGAAGTACTGTCATTGATCATGAAATGTCATAAAACTTTCAACCCAGAAGCAGCTGAATAGCTACTGCGTGTTTGAAGAGCACTGATTCTCAGGAATCTTCTCATATGTATTGGGGAATAAAGTCCAGAGACAGCTCTTTCCAACTTTAGTACAATGGTCTGTTATAATTGGGGCCATACTTAATTTCACTGTTAGTGTAGAAAATGTGTAGCTACAAAAGTAAACCAGTGCAAACCAGGCAAAAAGAAATATCTAAGCACCCTAGATCTTTGCAGTTCTCAGAATAAGAACAGAAAACTGCCCTTGATCCGGCTTTCTACATTTATGGTGAATGTAGCAAAAAGACTTTCCACTACAACAGAACACCAGATTTTTGACTCTGAGAACAGAATGCCTCATGGAGTTTCAGATGTCTAGCCTCTCTCTGTGTCTACCCACCTCTGCGAGATTCACTTACTTCCCATGTGTACTGCCGATGTCCTCCTCCCTCCACCATGAAAAATCAGAGGAGAAGAAAGCGGCAGCACTATCTCCTTGTGCAGCCTTTCTTTGGATGTCACCAGCCCTCAGAGGCAACCCCTGCAGCACAGGACTTCTCTTTATGTATTAACTGAACTGTACAAGCTAAAGAAAAACTTCTGAGAGTCCCTCCACCCATTTTACGAACTCTCAAAAGAACTGGGAAGACTGGTTCCATATGAATATTTACAATTAATTCAGATCAAGCTATTTCATCAAATAGCAGCACAGGTAAGTCACAAAAACAGAAAAAAAATGCAGTTAGGTACATAAGTGCATTTGAAAGACCAAATCTTGACCTTTCCTACTCATTTTGCCCTACTGCAAATTAAAGATAATGTAAAACAGATTGCACAGCCTATTATGAAGTCTAATTGCTTCAGTGTGTACAACCATTTGAACATGAGAAATGAAGGGTGAGGAAGTGCACAAAAGTGCTAAGCACTAGAACTAGAATTACTGAAAACACTGCTCAAGTCAAAAGTTAGCAATCACTGCGTGCTTTCTTTTTTTTAATACAATCTTTATCAATAGCTTGAGTTGTTCTGCCTTGTAGGTTGACCTTTTACTTCGATTGCTGCCTCAGCTCTGCATTTCACACATTCCTCAATGATGACTATGAATTAAGAAGGGTAGAAGATGCCCTGAAAAGTGTGAAATCAACTGTTATAAATCTGCTGGAATTTTTCAAATGTGTAAGAACTGCAACTGTTAGAACTGCTGCACTGTTGAAAACCAGCACAGTCAGATGACATGCCACCAGACTAATACCCTAACACCACATGTCATAGAAAAAATCAGTTTTGCATCTGAGATTTGTAATTGTACTGAAGGCTATTTCAGTATCATTTTCACAAAGAGAATTGGCTTAAAATCCTACAGGACTGGTCTCCCTCTAGCATGCACTCAACAGGTCGGATAAATCAGGTCGTCCAACCTGTTTTGCAGCATAAGATAACTGGCTGTTCTGAAAAAGAAAATTACAGAGGAAAAGTTATGTTAGAGAAAAGAAACAATGTATCTCACCACCTTCCGCTTTGTTTACAGACTTCCTTCAGAGGAAAAAGTCAATTTATTTCCCTTGATATCATGATGCTAATTCATTCCTTCATATTGTTACAGAAAAGTAACAGGAAAAAGAGGTTCACTGTACTCACCATCTCAGCAGGTAAACCTCACGGAAAGGGGAACACACTGTTCATTTAAATAAAACACACAACCTCTCAAATGACTAAAATGAGAGTAACCTAAATTCAGACTGCAAACCTGTGTGAAAGGATTTGCATTTAATTATGGTCTACAGAATAGTTTTGTGAAGAAGCAGACTTTTTTAAAAAAAAAATTGTTTCCCAGATACATGGTCTCCATGACTAAAATCTAGTGTCTGTCATTGATGCCAGTATCTGCACAATATTACTTTTGGAATGGAAATGAATTTCCTCACATCTTCTGAATGTCTGTTACTGTACTTCCGTATCATGTCCATTTATAAAAAAAGAAAGTGCTGGAATAGTTACTAATAATATAGTCAATTAGTCATACTAATAATCATATTTGAAAGATCTATCTAGGAAAGCTTCTGAATACTGCTGAGCTCAACGAGTGGCACTTCAGTCTGTATTATAAGCTGCACCTTTCTAACAGAATGGCTTCTAACCTACTGATACAGCTGCAAGGACAGTGAATTGAAAGGCTTATCAGAATTTTGGCCACAAAGTTTGACGGTTGTGTCTACGCAGCAAAACAAGAAGATCACAGAAGTAGAAATACAGATATTCGGAGTAGCTTTAATCCAGTTAGCACTATTACCCGTTGCAGCAAATATGTGGTACATTTCAACCTGATCACAAATCCCTCAGGGTAAGCAGAGGATATTTTCAATTTATTGTTCTGTGGTATTATTTCTACACACTATATCTTCATGAAAATGATTATCCTGTTTTAAAACCATTCATGAGATTTTGATAGAATCCTATTTGGTATTTTTATTTTATATGCACAACAACTAAAAACACAAATGACATCTGGGTTATCCTAACGAATTACATAACCAACAGTCAAAGGAGAAATTTCTCTGTTAACTGATTCCATTTTCTGACCTGCTTTGTAAAGTAATTTTAAGCACTTTTGGGCTGCAAGGGAATTCCAGAATTGAGGTCCCTTACAACTAAGTAGCTTTCCTATCAAAGAATATGCTTCTCTTGAACCTCCTACCTGTGACTGAATATCTAACACAATAGCTTTTAACTTGCCAAAGAGTCAGACCTCTGTGGGAATGTTCAGTTTGTGTCTGAGCCAGCTGACTGGTTTCATGAGGATCATAATCTTCAGCACAGTGGCAGATGCTTTAATGCAGACAAAGATCTCCATGAAACCACTTAGTGACTACAGAAGCTGGTAAACCATCTGAATTCTTTGATACAAATCCCATTCTTCATTGCAAAAAAGAAAAAAAAGAGTTCTTGACTTACTCAAGGCCTTGGAATCCCATACAAATTAGTACACAAAGATATACTGGCATACAGATTGTACCGAAAGTCAAATGCCTTCAAAATTAAGAAGAGAAATCTTGAATTTGTATACAAAGAGAGGTGTCTCTTTTTTTTTTCCTAATGTGTTGAATATTGAAGTAAAAGGTGCAGGCAAGCTGGGATTCCTCCTGGGGTGTAGCTATGACAGAACTGTGCTATTTGTGGGCTGTAACCACTGTGCTAAATTAGGGGGCATTTATGTGTAGATTGGTGGTATATTACCAATTGGAATAATTTTCCATTTATTTTCTTTTAAAGCTTTGAATTTGCAATATTGAGTGAAATCCTTACTTTACTGAGTTAACATTCACTTAAAACATCGTATATATGCTCTATAAGTATGGTATGCCATAATAAATAATATAACTTGCTAGGTCTATTGATACTATCTCATACTGTCTCATGACGCCCACAAGTCCATGGGCCCTGATGGGATGCACCCCAGAGTGCTGCATGAGCTGGCGGATGTCGTACCGAGCCGCTCTCCATCATCTTGGAAAGGTCCTGGAGAACGGGGGAGGTGCCGGAGGACTGGAGGAAAGCCAATGTCACCCCGGTCTTCAAAAAAGGCAAGAAGGAGGAGCCGGGCAACTACAGGCCGGTGAGCCTGACCTCTGTCCCTGGGAAGGTAATGGAGCAGGTCATCCTGACTGCTGTCTCCAGGCACATGGAGGAGAAGAAGGTGCTCAGGAGTAGCCAGCATGGGTTCACCAAGGGGAGATCATGCTTGACTAACCTGATAGCCTTCTATGATGGGGTGACTAGATGGATAGATGAGGGCAGAGCGGTGGATGTCATCTATCTGGACTTCAGTAAGGCTTTTGACACCGTCCCTCACAGCATCCTCCTGGACAAGCTCCAGAAGTGTGGATTAGATGAGAGGGCAGTAAGAACTTTCTAGCTGTACATTTTAACCAAGGCACAAGGTACACAGATGTAGCTATACTAAGGAAGTTTCAGATATTTTTTTTAAGTTTTATGTATCACAGTCCTATGGTCAAACTGCAGTGTGCTGGGTTTGCCACTATCTGCACGTGTTATAATAGGTCTTCTACATTTATCCCACCTAGGCTAACAAAATCATAAATGGATGTGTGAGTGATTATAGAGGGAAGTGAGAAATACAATCAAACTCTCTGGAGGAGTCAACAAACTCTAAATGTAATTGTACTGTGCAAATATTTTTAAGCAGGCTAGCCAGCAAATTACAGTACACTGCAAAGAGGGACATTCAGGAGTTTTTGCCTGGTGGAAAAGATTAGTGCAATTACATATGATGATGGGGACATAAAAACAGCTACACCAGGTCAGACCAAAGTGTGTGCATGTCCTATCTCTGACAACTGACAAAAGCAGAATCACTGAATCACGGAATGGTTGAGGTTGGAAGGGACCTCTAGAGACCATCTTGTCCAACCCTCCTGCTCATCTCACCAAAGAAGGTGGGAATAAGGCAGGGTTTCAACAGATCTGCAGCAAGGGCCCTATGGAACCAGAGCTGCTGCCTTTCTGTTTTACAGTGTTCAACAGAATTCCTTCCATGAACCGGCCTAATCAGTTTCTGAACTTGCATTAACCTTGAGCATCTACATTGTGTGGTGCAGTTCCACAGCTTAAGTTTGATTTATTAGGTAAATGTGTACTTCTGCTTGCACTGAATTTCTCTGTGTTTCATGTGATGCACACAAGTTCTTAAATTAGAAAGTGAACAATTACTGCATGTATTTTTTCTTTCTTTTTTTCCACACATCTTTCAAAAAAAAAAAAAAATGTAGAGTGTTATTTTTCCATAGTGAAAAATCTCAGGCTAATCATCTGCTGAACAGGCACTCCTTTTCTTTGATGCTCCTCATTGCTATTTTTCCTGGTAACTTCTCTAATTCAACAGTTATCCTTTCTGAGACGACAGACTAAAATAACAAAAAGAATGTGTTGTAGTGGAGCTCTATCCGTTCACATCCTTGCAGCATGTTGTTTTATTTTTTTTTTTTTTATAATCTTCCTTTGCTCTTTGCTTTTTTAATTGCTTGTGAGCACAGAGCTATATTTCATAGAATATTTGAAAGCTATTTCACAGGATAAAAGTTCCAGAGCCCCTTTCCTGGGTGGGAACAGCTCATTCAGTGCCAGTCATTCCACAAGCAACGTTAAGATCTCCCTCTCTTTTTGCAACATATATTACTTTTTTATACTTATCAACTTTGTAACAGATTTCCATCCACTTCTTCATCATTCAGATGCTACTATGAGATGCTTCTACAACTCTTCAGAGCTGTTGTGGATGGCTCGGGATGAGCCTTTAGGAGCAAAGCAAACAGCAATATGTGACAGAGGACCTCGAGCAATGCCAAGCACTGAACGTAGCAGGAATATTGCAAGGAGGACGTGCCCGCAGCGAGCTTTGGGAAAGACTCTGGATCCAGTGAAACAGGTGTCCTGATTCCTTGCCCTAAGTGGAATAAAGGTTTTAGTATTCCAAACTCTGGCATACAGGAGAGAATAAGTAAGCAATACCAATGTCTTGGACATGTGCTAATGCCTAGTACTAGATATATGCATATGTTATAATGCAGCTGCAACTTTCCATTTCAGTTTTAGGTCATCTTCTTTGTCTGTATCTGAGTCAATGTTTAAAAGTGATCCCACAATCATTAAAATGCATATTCAATTAAAAGTAAAAAAGCGAGTTAAAAAAAGGCTATGTTCTGTGTAATGAAAGAAACCAAAATGATGTCTTGCTTATTAATGTCACATCCTGCTGTCTTTATACCATTAAAAATGTCTATTTTGGAAAGCAGTAATATTCTGAGATGATGTGAAGTAAAATAATATTAGACCTGTTTCTAAATATGTTTCCAGTCAAGGCAGATTAAGGAAATTTATTTCAAAGAGCTGTTGTGCAGTGATGATAAAGATACAAGCACATTCTGACAGTACGGGGCCATCTGCCATTTTTGAAATACAAGCAAAAATAATATTATAGGGAAAAAAAGTTAGGGTTAGAAATATGAATAAGAAAACATGGAATTCATTTGGAACTTTGTGAATTTACATTCTCATCTATAGTATCTGTTTTTCTAGAAATCAGCTAATGGACCTGCTAAAGCAGGCAGAGTTGATAAAATCTGAACTAGACTTTCTCTTGTCTAGTCTATAAGCATCAATAGCAATATATTTAGTGTTATAAACGTCCTGAAGGTACAAATGTCTCTTGTTCCGATGATGTGACATCTCTCAGTTATCGGAAGCAGCTGTTGACATTGAAAACTATGTTTTAAGATTGGAAAATGTCTAAAAAGGAAAGAAACAAAACATCAGAGATAGGGTGATTGCCAGGGAAAAAAATTTACTCTTTACTTTTAATAAATGCTTCTGATGGTACAAGGTACATTACCATTCAGTTTGTGATGAGTCCTGGTGAATTTACAAAGAAAGATGCAGAAGGACTAGGAAGTGGTAGGAATTCTAGCATTGGAAAAAAGGCTTGCACAACTTTTAGACCTTGGCTAAATCTCTTCAGACAATGTTTTCACTGAAGAGTAAAATTAAGTCAGTAACAGTTTTGCTATGACACAGCAACTGCAACGCAGCCTAATGAGAACTGCTAGCCTGACCAACCTGCCATAGAAAGACCATCATACCTGAATTTACAATATCAAAGAAATTCTAGCTGGAAGCAAGACTTTGAACAGTTCTTTTAAAAGAAAGTTACTTTCAACAGTTCTTCACCAAATGGAAACCAAAGTTTTTCTGTGGCTGAGTTCTGTAAAACAGGTCCAATTATCTTCTTCTTCCCCACTTTCCTGGGACACTGGGCTAAGGGCACTCCTTGCAAGGTTGAGAGCCCCCTATACACTCAAGGCAAAGAAATGCTACAGCATTTTAACGAGAGAAGCAATATCTCCATTCAGATCTGCTAATTGCTAGTTGCTATTTACTAATCAATAAGCCTATCTCTATAACACACACACACCAGTTAATGGTGGATGCTGTTATCACAAGGATCTTGAGATGGTGAATAAAGCCAACTAACTAAAGCCCAGTAGCTGTTGGCCTTCTGGATTATTTTATTGAACTAGCATTAAAAAAGTCCCAGCTAAGTATTTTAAATTAATTCTATTAAATCAACCAGTGTTGAGTCTCCTCATAGAGACTCATCCAACACTAGTGACACAATGGAATGATCTAATATTTCCATATCCTATTTAGCAATATTTACTCCTCAGGAAATATTATCTGGAGAGATACCTTTTTTATTGCCTCTCAAAACTAAAAAATTTTCAACTGAATGGAAAGTTAAATGCAAAATTACTCATTTTATTACAAATTGAGGAAACGGCTAAAATTATATTGTTATTTGTATTTATAGAAATACAAATAACATATTTGTATGGCTCATATGGGTATGTCACTTGCCTTGTTTTAGTATGCTGCAAACGTCTTTCATGTAAATACCACCAGCCAAACATCACAGTTGTAGTAAAGGCCTCAGGACATGCTGTGGAGACTGCCTGAGCCCTTAGTACATTCCCAGAGAAGTTTTCTATAAAACGGGTCTGCTTTCACTGAAGGTCATAAACAAGCTAGCTAGCTTGAATGTGTGTGCATACATTCCATCACCTTCAATTGTTGTACTTGTTTTTTAAAAAACATGTTTTTCCTAAAGGAATAGGAACTTAAGTAGTGTGAAAGGATTCAAGAAAAGGTATAGAACATTACAAGCTTGCATACAGACAACTGAAAGAAACCCAAGATAGTCTGAGACTTTTAACTCCGAGGCACTGCTGATCACTAACAGATCAGAAGAGACAAAAGAGAAAATACCTAGCAGGCAACTATGATTATCATGATTATACATGGAAACCTATTGAAAGCGCAAGTAGATAAAGCTAAGACTAAAGAAGATGATATACCGGATGAGTCACAGGAGAAGTAGTTTTCCTTTTAGTCCATTTTTAATGCCTGTCACTCATAAAAAAGGGTATATGCTTCAAAATGTCATAAATGCTGAATGCAGATAATGGTGAACGTCATACAAAAATAACTTGCAAGTAATGACTGATATTTTCTAAGCAGAAGGAAAAAGCTCACCCCTAAAAAAATACTATAGTTCCATCTTTCAAAAATTATCTTTGGGGAAGTTCAAACTAAAAATTGCTGCTACGCTTGGTTTAGAAATTGACTTAACCAGTTTACCTTCACATTTCCAAAACCAAAATTAAAACAGATCTGAAAGACAATACAATTAACTAAAACCATTGTAGTAGCTTCCAGAAATGATGGACTTCTCTTTATTTCAGGTATCCACACAGTCTATGTGAAGACCATCAGTATAACATTTGCATTTGATTCCCTTTTACAGAAAATTGTGAGATGATATGCCCCACAAGAGCAACCTCCACTGTGGTTCTTGTTTCTCAGCACTGTTAACTTTTTTAATGTTTCAGCTTTATTTCTCTTTTTTTGCACTTTAATTTTTAGAAAGACAACATCAATCCCAGGTGACATATCAATGAAACTGCAAAAGTTAAATATGAGTCAGTGCCTTGTGATGCCGTTGAAGAATGGGATCTATTGTAATGGTGGTTAATAAATAGAAAGATCTGGCAATCTAATATCTGAACACCATGATAACTGATCTGTTTGGTACTTGCTCAAATACTGTGAAGACAGTAAAGGCATAAACAGGAAGCCTGAAGATTTCCATACCTTGGTAGCTTTGCGATTTTGTGCTCCTTCGTAGACTGAAAACACAAGGGTGTTTCACTGCTACTCCACTCCTAAAACGTATCTGTGAGAAGGACTGACAAACACCCCCTGAATGTTCCTGAAATCATTTCCTCCTGGTGAGCTAAACAGCACTTGCTGTTTATGCTGGAGGGTCTTTGTCCCAAAACCCCAAGAACAAGATTTGTAGACCACTAGACCATGATTTGTAAGATTATTTCATTATGTTCAAGTGCTTTAAAAGTTAAACAACAATCTGGTAATTTCATTGTATGTACAATTGGGGAATGAACTGTTTTAGTAAATGAAAGGCTGCCCAGCATGTTACAAATGTTTGTGCATTTGCAATTTGTTATCAGAGTGTGGCTGGCTACTCCAGGCTTTGCTATTTGCAGTGGTATGCTTAAGTACCAGGCAGCACAGTCAAGCAGCTTAAAGCAATTCTGAAACGTGATGCATGATGACAATTTGTAATGTTTATGATTCTGGCAACTGTCTGTAATGTAAACTCTGCGGTCATCAGGATAAAATAATGCTCTTATACTAATATGATAAATCAAACCTACCACACACAGTTTATTGTATATATTATGATGCACTTCATTTAGTGTTATCTTAATGTACTCCACTGCAATAAGGCTCTGTACATTTGCAGTAATATACTGCAATTTTATAGTTACATAAGAGCTTTATTGAAATAACATAGCACAATATTTTTATGTATTTCTTAAAATAGCACAGATATAATGTAACCCAAAAATCACAGGCTATTTAATAATGCATAGGATGTTGAAATTATCCCACTTCTGTGCTGTAAATTCTGCTATCTTTTCCCTTCGCAGTGTGTCAGATGTTTGCTTCAGCACCGTGCTACTTTACTCTCCTTCACTGATCACAATGAAATGAAGTATCATTCTATAAAACACCACTGTGTTTTTCTGCCATCTATAATGCATTATAAGGAGCAGTTAAAGGATTGTTTTTGCCTTATTTGCACACATTAAGAAAAAAAAGTGCTGAAGGGACCACTGTGTTTATCTTGCTGAATGCTATTTCAGACCTTAATAAATTCAGGAGAGAGATTCAGTATTCTAACTAATCTTATTTATGATTCTCATTTGGACACTATTAAATTTAAAAAATAAATTTAAAAAACCCTCCATCTATGTCCACAGATACAAAATATTTTTTTTTTTGGGCCAGATTAGGAACCTGTGTTTTGGTCAACACAAAGGTGTTACAGGAGTCAGTGCTCACAGTTTACTGGGAAGGAAGAGCCTTCCTTGCCTCTTCGCTTCCTCACACAGGCAGGCATTGACACAAGCGTACAACACACGCCTGTCCTGAGGGCACCCTCAAGTAGTACAACCCTGTTGCTTAGCAATATCAAGCAAATGAGATTAAAAACAATTCTCTGCATCCTATTTTCCTTTGCTCAGCACTTGTTCCTTTTTTTTAATAATCACAGGCATTTGTGACTAAACCACATAGAGCTTATATCCATTTAAAAAAATATGAAACAACATTTTTATGAAATCCTTTAACTGAGATATCAACCATTATTGAATGTTTTGATTTACTAGGCATTACAATCCACATTTCAATAATACCTGTAGGAGAATATAAGCAACTGTCAGATTCAGCTTCCTTAAAACATCAGAGGAAATAAATACTACACTTTAAGCAGAATTCTCTTCAAAGAGAATTCTTCTTCTTCTCAACCTACCCACCACAAACTAAAATAGTATCAGCATCTGTTTAGATAATAATGTTGTATAAAGCAAATGAGAGTAATGCTAGAACATATTTTATTACTCTTTTCACTATTCAATAAGGCATACTTGAGGAAAGAGCAAGGAATATGGGCACTGGCAACCTGACAAACAATCACTTGAATCACAAGATGGATTTCAGCTACTAATAATCAGAGCAGTTGGACACACGAAAGTTGCTTACACAGGTAAAAGAACATCACAGCAGCCAAGCTGGACAGTGAAGAACGGTTCCTAGATTTTGGATCCTATGCTCTAGAGGAAACGACTTCACAGGGTCATGAAAGTATTAATAAAGATATGCATATGAGTTAAAAGATTATACAACTCAGACAAATCAGACAGTTACAGAGAATTAAGAGAATTTACTTAGTGTGAGACAAATGATACTAAACAGAGGTACAAGGTCAAAAGAGATAAAAAATGCCTACAAGGAGATATATATATATTATACAGCAAGCACAGTGGGGCTGCATTAAAAAGGGATGAAATTAGGTACTTACTGCTATCTCTCTTACATGATTATTAGTCAAAATCCCACTGCATTTATGAACATTGCCCCTTTTACAAAACATCCAACTTGGTTTTCCTATATAGTACAAAATGCACTAGGTGGCAGCAAAAACTAAGTTAACAGCTGTAACACGAAGGTGCAATTCTGGATTTAGTACAGGTCTACATGATTGCAGCAGGGAATGAAGTCGAAAAGGAATAAATACTAGTCTTATTAGATATTTTCTGTTAAATAGCAGGATGCTTAAGCAAGTTGTTCTATGCAATATTTATCATATCACAAAGCTGAGACGTTCAAATCAGCATTTCAAAGAAAACGAAACTGTAGAGCCTACACATTGCTTAGTGCAAAGACAGTAGCAAGTCCTATAATGCTAACAGGCACGCAGATAAAGATAGCATGATCTCAGTGCTTTGAGTCATATAATTTTAAAAGGATAAGCTGATTTAAATAGATGAAAATAATGAAGATATATGCCCAAGTAAGGTTCTGTTTCCAAATGATTTGTACTGCTGCCACAACCTCCTCAACGTATTTTAGTATTCCAGATTGATGTAATGCAGAAGATTCCCATAGAAGGACTGCAGATTGACCAGCAGTCTGTTTACAAGTATATGTCTTCTCTAAAACAGAAACCATATAAATCTATATCACTTTTTTTTTTTTCCTAAAATGGCTGCCAGCATTTTAGCTATAATACAGAAGGTTGCTATAATGAATACTTTGAAAACCACTTGGAGGCAGTACTCAACTTGTAGTACTCAACATTTCTCCTGTTAGTAATAATTAATTGTGGGCATCTAGTTATAGAAGACATGGAAATTGACAACTGAAAAAAAGTTAACAAACTTCTGTTATCTCGTGTGAAAGAACACCTCTACTATTATTATTCATTATTTAAACCAGACTTGGAAACTTGGAAGACTAGTCCAGAACAAAGACCAGGGCTAAATCAGTTCAAAGAAACAGTTCAAAGAACATTTAAATCAGTCTCCCTCTGTTTTTCTCCATTTCCATCACCCTAGCAGGCTGAAAGATGAGAGTCAAGCAATACAAATGCAAGCACCTGTAAAACACAGAATTTGTTACTTATATTCTGATATCTTCCTAGCTTCCCTACCAGCATGGCACTGTAGAAAACTAGTAAACTCTAAAATGCCCTCTCATATCCTTATCTCCCATAGGGAATGCTTCATGTAGACAAGGAGGAATAGGAAAAAGGATAACAGACTGGAAGACATATTACTTAGAGATCACAATGACAAGTCTTGCTGCCTTTCAGCTCCTTTATTGTGTATTATAACTGCATATTCAGAATGGCTCTGTTCTCAGTTATACCAGCACGAATCATGAGAAGTTTCTAGACCTCTGTGTGAATGGGTACCACTGAAAATAGAAAAAGACCCCAAAAATCTGTCATTAAAGGCAACAGTTAAGATCTGACATTTTAGATCTTTGTTGCAAACTTCTATTATTTTGTTAATTTGCCATGCATAGGCGCACAGCAATTATGTCAAAACACGGATTTTGGCCATCAGTTGAATAACCAGTGATCCACAGACTGTAGGTTTATATCACAGATCTCAGTGATCATTGTGACTAAAGAGCAAAAAGAAAAAAAAAAAAAAGTATTTGTCCAAAATGTATCAGTAAATTGATACAAAAGGCCTTCCTTTTTAAAACTAAGTGATAACAAAGTGAAATTCTTGTCAAAATAATGAGGATTTTGTTTCCTAGCCAAAGAGGAGCCTGGCCAGCAATGTTTATTTTTATTGCTGCCCATATCACTCTTCACCAGAACATTTCCTCTTTTGAAACTATGATTGATAACTTTTGTTTTCAGAAAAGCTGATCAAGCAATGTTGAATGTCTGTCAAAATCCTGCCTCGTTCCTTGATTCACTATTGTGTTCTAAACCAGGCAGAAAGGGCATTAATGGATTGCAGACTGTGATTTCTACTTAGCCATATTGCTTTTATTAACCAGATTAAGAGTGTGAAGTCCAACAAAGGTAATTTACATTCATTTCTGTAGACTTCTGGTCTCCTACAGTTCACTCTTGTTCTCTGGCCCTTCTAGCATCAGCACATCACATATATTCCAATTAATCACTTCTGCTAAATGAAGAGGACTAAAAGAACTGTGCTGGTGCAGTTATAAGCCTTAAGAACCAAACGCATGATTTTACCAGAAGTCCCAATTGTTTTAAATTTACATAGGGGTAAGCTTTCCTAGTAGCCAAACAACAACTTAGATGAAGCTATTTAAATGCAGATTAATACAAAAAAATACACATTCAAAATTTTCATCTCAAATTCCAACTTGCTCTTTGACTAGAAGTTTCCAGGCTTCCCCTTATTAATGAAGAAGGTTTATTTTCCACACTATATTCATTGTCTGCTACAGGGTGAAATGAAAGTTCTAATTGAAAATTTTAGTAACGTATAACCACAAGTTTGTTTCTAAGTTCTATAATATCAGAAAGAATTAAAATAAAGTGAAGCAAGTCATCAAAAGCTGCTTCTGTGCATATTCTGCAGTTTGAAGGCAATTGAGAATTTCATGGTTTTTAGTGCATGCTCTTTGGGCACTCAGAACTTGCCCTGTGAGTATCTGCAGTCATAGCTTCAATGAAATCTAAGGCAGTATTTCTAATTACTTAAATGGGGCCAGGATTTCAGTTTACAGCACAAAAGCCATGCTCTTCAGTCTAAACACATTAAGATATGAAAATAAACAGGCAAAACAGCCCTAAGCCTGCTCCCTTAAAATTTGATTTCATACAAGTGTAATTAGCAAAGCTGTATTTCATACTATTGTAATTAGTTGAGAAGACAATCTTTAATTTTGGTTCCATCTGATCAGATATCTAATGACAAAAACACCAGAAAGAGATGGAACAGCATCAGGGTTTTTTTGATGTCACTGACTTCCAGGCATGTGAATATAAACCTATATCCTCTTCTCCTTCCTTATCTTTTCTGTGTAAAGACACCACAGCTTACGCTTGGTGCCAGAAAGTTAGTCCTGTATAAATTTGCAATGCATATTTTCAAAGCACAGAAAATCTTCCATAATTAAAAATGAACAAGACTCAAGCCTAAGGTTTCCTCAGACAGAGACATGATATGCCCCTTAACATGATATGATATTTGATTGGAATTGATTTAGAGGGATGAGTGTCACCTGCTGACTCAACAAAGATTATTAGTTTACAGTAAAGGTTATTACTCAACAGCATTTTGGGCCTCTGCAGAGGTTTCCCTTCTGAACACCGACCCAGCAGAACGCAGCTTAACCTGGAATTTTGATGTTTTCACTGCAAAATACAGTAGGCCTCCAGAGAGGCTTACACCGCTCGTAATATATTCTATGACCTTTCCTTTAGAAAAGAAGGAATTTATTTGCTCCCCTGCTTCCCTGTTTGGATTAGGAGGACAATAAGGAAATCTTTCTTTGCTGATGGAGTAATTACGAACCACAAGGCCTACTTGGGTAAATACATTTATACATGCAGCTTTGAAATGTTATGTCAAATTTTAGCCATATTTCAGAAGCTTCCTCAGATGTTAAGTAATAAATCTGCACTGAAGGAATTTTTTTTTTCTAATGTATAAAATAAATGGAAATGAAGGTGTTAAGAATGGTTTTAAAATCATTTTTGAGTCTTCATACAAATCCAAGAAAGCATTAAGAACATTTAGGATCACTGCAGTAGAAGTCCAATTCACACTGAGCTGAAGGGAATACATGACTTGGAATTACCAAATGTGTGGATGAGTTGAGTAGGTCAGAACAGTGTTATATCTTTGTGTCACACCTTTCAGTATGTCAGAAGTAATGTGTACTAATACATTATTTAAGGCATTTTAATGAAAAACGAATCAGCTGAAGTGAACTGTTTCTAATCTTATTTTCATTGCATTGGGCTAAGACCAACTCTGTGATAATAAAGCCCATGGAATCTAAAGAAAAAGAAATAAGCAGTGATCAGCAGAGTGTGAAGAACTGCACTCTGCAGGGCTGAGTCAAACACTAACTTTCTGTAACAGTTGATTTTCCCAGCATGTGGAAAGACTTACTTATACCCCCAAGAGAAATCAGCCACTGATTAAAAATGGCACTTTTTTTCCATCAAGAAAAGTCAAGAATCACACCACTAGTTAGGATTGCTCAAGCAGAATCCACATTATTAGTTTCTTCTCCTTCTCACTATCAAATACTCTCTCAGAACCAGCACTTTTCACCCGTAATTAACAAACAGAAGTCAAGTAAAGTGCTACAAGTTGCGGTTGTGCAAGCAGTGATGAGAATCTATTTCCACAGACTCTAGATATTTTGAAGAGAGTAAAAATGCTGTACCATACACCTCTCTACAGACCATCCCAGATTCTGTTCCTGCTTCTCTTCTACAACAGAGTCTGCTGGGACTCTGAAGCTTATGAATTAATCACATTGAAATTTTTGTAGTATCCAATTGATTCAGAAAACTGCATCAATATTTCTACTAAAAACGCTTTATTTCTTTGATCTGTTAGTACTTATGCAGTCATTTCAAGCAAGTTGCTAGGAAGAAAAAATACTGCTTCAAGCATCTTTTTACAGCATGCAGTGGCTGATAATGAACTAGCACTTACATTACAAAAGAGCTAAATTTACAGTCTCGAATTTCCTTGGCTAATTTCAGTCAAGATAAGGAATAATTTGATTTGATTTGACCCAATGACTTCACAGACTGATAAACTTAAGTTTTCAGTTGAATTGACCTTGTCCGCTAAGAAATATATATTGGCAGATTATTTTCCTGCAGCTTCTCATCTCTTTCTTTTAAATGTTGAACTCTTTCTTACTAAAGTGGAAAGACAAATTTAGCATGGAAAGCAAATGTATTCCTTGCTTCTACTCCTTTGTGTTGTTCTAGGAACTATACTCAGACTGTTTCTAAATTATGAAAGAAATCACCTTTCAGTTTTCCAGGATTTCAGTCTATTTCTCACTAATTAATCATAATTTGTCTCTAACCTTTGCTTCATATATATTATGCTGGCTGGTGAATTTGGCCACTGAATTTGAGCATCTTTTCTCATCAACCTCAGTCAGGTTGACCTTCATAGTTAGAACTAAACTATATGTTGCAATTTGCAACACTGAATTCAAAATATTTTTATGCAAATGGGTATGACACCAACTTATGTCTATCTTATCCCTCACTAATAAAATTCCAAGCTTTTAAAGGCATCTTCAGTCTTCTTAACTTTGCCACATACTTATAAAAAACCCAAACTGTAACCGTGCTCTTCTTGCAGTGCTGCAGTCCAATCCTTCCAACAGTTCCCAGGTAGCTCCTCCTTGACGCTGTTGTATGATATGTATGATATGTCTTTCCCTCTAGGCAAAATTTCAAAGCCAAAATATTCTCTATAAGGAATTCAGGAAGACTTTTGCTACACAATTGCAACTACCAAGAAATGATTATTCATTCATTTTTGCTTTTTATATAGCTGAGGCATAGCACTTCTTTCAATGAACTGAGACATGTTAGATAAAGTTTGAATGTCCAAAATACTTTTTATTTTATTAATTTCCTGTTTGCTCCTTTGCAAAGATTAACTTTGACTGGCTCTAGGTATTTATAGATACATATCAGAAGCATTCTGTGAATCCTCAATGATCAAATAAAGATTATATCTATATTTAAGTTTCAGAACAGTGACAGCAATTATTTGGCTTTAAATACTATTTACCACAGCTTCAAGTACTATTATATGAGATTTAAGGAAATTATTTCCAAACTCTAAGATCCCACCTATACACTGACTTTCAACAATTAGGAGTCTAGATTCAGAAATGGATTATCTGAAACATGCCAGTACATTTGTATGCCTCTGTGCAAGCAATGCACATGGCATACTCTAAATCAAAAAAATATAAAAACAAATAAAATATGCTGTTTATTATTATACATTTAATCGCTAATATTGATTTATGATGATCAAGAAACAAACAAGCTGCCAGCATAATGTCAGCATATACTAACAGAAATAATAAATGAATCAGCTAGCCAAACTTTTAAATATTTCACAAATGAAATATATTCCATATGGTCAGAAATTCAGCAATAAATAAAGTTCTTTTAGTTTATGGAAAAGTATCACCATTATCAAATCTAAAAGCATAATTAAGCACAAAATCCATAAAGGTGAATGCAGATCTTACTTTAGGAAAGAGAGATAATGAAGACTGACTCTGCCTTTTGTTAGAAAATGTAATTGTGAGCATTTTACTATGTAGTGATTTCCTTCACTTTTTTCACTAGTAATTTAATTTATGCTTGAAATTTCACACGATATTTCCTGTTGCTCTTTTAGCAGTTGCGAATTTTATCTATTCAGAGCGATCACTATTTCCTTGCAATTTCTCCATGCTAGAATGATATAATGTGAGGTTTGATAGACAATTTATTTCAGGCAGTAATAAGCAAGAAGAAAGAGGACTACCACAAGGAAAGAACGTTAGTACTGTGATAGCAGAGTCACTGGAGTCCCAATGAGGGAGTGAGATAGCCTATAAATTAGAAGGCATAAAGTAAGCAGAATAAATAAGTGCCCTGTGTTGAGTTATTATTATAGCCTCCACCCGAAAGCCAGACTGTATTGCACTGTTGAATGAACCTATTCTTGCCCACATGACAATTGGCAATTTGAACAAAAATTTATGTATTTCAGCTGAGATGAATGTGTTCACTGGCAGAACTAACCCACAGCCCAAATCTTCTACGATATTTCTTATACTGCCCTACTATAAAACATAGAATGTGTATATTATCTTCAATTTAAATTTTTGGAAGTAAGCTAGAAAGAACAAGGTTACTTTGCATGCCTTTAACCAAAATTGCTATCATGTTACTGCCAACACTCTTACTTCTTATTTTTATATAAATTTAACTCCCTTATTTAGTAGAGTCATGTACAGAGAATGTACAGGAAGTACATTCGTGTGGTGGTGCCTGATGTAGACATCTGAGCTACACCTAATCCAAACAGATCTACAGTTAGCATATAGAGTTGGTAGCTATAGTACATCTACATGGAGGTACTGTTAAGAAGCAGTGCGTCAGCAGACATCTTGCTCCATCAAGAGCAGTCAATGCTTGAATGTTTTATAGAAGTGACGAAATGGCAGACAGATCAGTGAGAGAAGAGAAAAGGATAAATAGCTTTTCACTTATATGCAGCATGAGAGTTTGCATGAAATGCAACAAATGAACGAAGTGGGGAAAAAGTTTTCTAACATTTGAGATACAGATGAAGAAGGATGAAGAAATAAAAAAAAAAAATCACAAAAATGATCATAACACTATTTCAGAAGAGAAAAGAGCAGTCTGTTTTTCTTCAGAAGTTCACATCTTGAAATCTGGTTCATCACGCAACACTCTCACTGAAATTAATGGGACACACCAGTGTGATTGAAAATAATAAATGTGTTCCACTGTCTGAGGGCTGACTTGTGTATGATCTTCAGAAACACTGTATTTCCTACAAACTTTGTGAAATAAATCAAATCTCAAATCTCTAAAAGCTCCACAAGCTGAAACAGATGGAAGGCTTCCTTAACTCATAACAGAAGCTGTACTACAATTTCTCTTACTACCTCCTGAGGAAAAACAAACAAACAAAACCAGAAAAGCTTATTATTTCCTTACTGTAATGCCAGTTTCTTCTTCAGTTCATGCTCTCCTCTATCCCCTCTGTGTCAGGGAAGGAGGCTAAGAGGAACAGAAAAAGCCACCTGCTTAACAGATGGCTGAGGCAGGTGTCAGCAACCGAATTTGGGTTTTTTTGACCATGGGGAAGTTTTTACAGCACCTGACCTCCTGGAGACAGACAAGGTTCACCTGTCTTTAAGGGGGGGAAAAGAATCCTTGACCAGGAGTTGGCAGGGCTCATTTAGAGGGCTTTAAACTAGGTATGAAGGCAGACAGAGATAAAACTGGGATTGCTAGGGATGATCCTAAGGGCAGCATGCTAAGGTTGAGGGAGAGCTCAGTAGCCCAACTGAAGTGCATCTACACTAATGCACACATCATGGGCAACCAACAGGAGTTATTTGAGACCATGGCATGCCAGGAAAACTATGATGCAGACACCATCACTGAAACGTGATGGGACCACTATCATGAGTTGAGTGTTGCAATGGATGACTACCGACTTCAGGAGGGACAGGCAAGGAAGAAAAGGAGGTGAGGTAGCACTGCATGTTAGGGAGTCCTTCAAATGCATGGAGCTTCAAGTCGATAAGGGAAAAGCTGAGTGCTTATGGGTTAGGATCAGGGGGAAGCCCAACAGGGCTGATATCCAGGTAGACTACCCAACCAGGATGAAGAGACAGACAAGGCATTCTACAAGCAGCTGGCAGAAGTCTTACAACTGCAGCCCTAGTTCTTATGGGAGACTTAAACTTATCAGATGTTTGTTAGAAATACCACAGACAGGCAGACAGGAAACAGTCTAGGAGGTTTGTGGAGTAGGTGAAAGATAACTTCCTATCACAGCTGATAATAGAGCCTACAACAGTAGGAGCCCCACTGGATCGGCTCTTTGCCAAGAGAGAAGGACTGGTGGGAGATGTGGTGGTGGGAGGCTGTGTTGAGCATATGGGCCACAAAATGATGAACATTTCTCAAGACGGAAATCTTAAAAGCAGGCCAAGCCCATGTGCTGAAAGAAGTAACGGAGAAAGAAGTTAGTCCTGCCTCAATAGGGAACAATTGCTGCCCCTTAAGGGGTAGGTCAGTCAGGAAGAGTGAAAGGATGGACATATAAGGAGGAAACCAGAAAGGCAAAAGTTCGGATGGAATTCAATCTGTTCACGGCTGTAAAAGACAAAAAAAAAAAAGTTTCTACAAACACATTAAGAAGAGGAGGGCCAAGGAGCATCTCCATCCTTTATTTGAAGCAGGAGGAAATACTCCCTCAAGGATGAAAATAAGGCTGAGGCACTTAAAGCCTGAGGCCAAGAAGTTATTAATACGCAGTCAGTGCTTGTGAACATCCTTGGTCCCCTGAGCTGGAAGACACCCATGGAGAGCAGAACACCAACTCACCCTTAATTCAGAAGTAAACAGTAAACCTGCTACTCCACTTGCTGTAAACCTGCTACTCCACTTGGACACTCACAAGTCTATGGGGCCAGATGGGATCCACCTGAGGGTTCTGAGGCAGCTAGCAGCAGGGCTCACCCAGAAACTATCCTTCATCTATCAGCAGTCCTGGTAAACCACTGGGGACGTCCCAGATGACTGGAGACTTATCAGTGTGACACCCATCCACAAGAAGGGTTGGATGGAGTATCTGGGGAACTACCTGCTTCTCAGCCTGACCTTGGTATTTGGAAAAGTCATGGAGCAGATGCAACCCCTCAGCATGCATGGGACAAGCAGAGCATGAGGCCCAGCCAACATGGGTTCAGGAAAGGCAGAGGCTGCCTCACCAACATGATCTCCTTCTATAAACACGTGATGTGCCTAGTAGATGAGGGAAAGCCTGTGGACGTGGTGTATTCAGACTTCAGTCAGGCCTTTAACACTGCATTAACCAAGCTGGGAGGAAGAGCTGATTTGCATGAGGGTAGGAAGAATCTGCAGAGGAATCTGGACAGGCTGGACCAGAGGGCTGATGTCAACTGTATGAGGATCAACAAGACCGAGTGACACATCCTGCACTTCAGTCACAACAGCCCCATGCACCACTACAGGCTTGGGGCGGAGTGATCAAAGAGCTGCATGGCAGGAAAAGATCTGGGGGTGTCAGTTGATAGATGGCTGAACATGAGCCAGCAGAGTGCTCAGGCGGCCAACAGCCTCCTGCCTTATATCAGGAGTAGTGTAGGACCAGGGAAGTGATGATCCCTCTGTACTCGACATTGGTGAATACTGTGTTCACCTTGAATACTGTGTTCAGTTTTGGGCCCCTCACTACACGAAGGACATTGAGGTGCTGAAGTGTGTCCAAAGGAGGGCAGCGAAGCTGGTGAAGGGGCTGGAGCACTGACCTTATGAGGAGCAGCTGAGGGAGCTGGGATTATTTAGTGTGGAGAACAGGACACTCAAGGGTGACCTTATCGCTCTCTACAACTACCTGAAAGGAGGTTGTAGCGAGGTGGAGGTTGATCTCTTCTCCTAATTAACTGCAGAGAGGAAAAGAGAAAATTGCCTAAAGTTGTGCCAGGGGAGGTTCAGGCTAGATATTAAGAAAAAATTTCTACACAGAAAGAGTGGTAAAGCATTGGAACAGACTGCCCAGGGAAGAAGTGGTGGAGTTCCCGTCCTGGCAGTGTTCAAGAAGTGTGTAGATGAGGCACTTAGGGACATAGTTTAGCAGGTATGGTGTTGAAGGATTTAGAGCTGGATTCAATGATCTTGAAGGTTTTTCCCAAACACAACTCTACGAAATTTCTTTCCTTAGAAATATGCATACATAATATATAGCATTTACCCTGTGGAAAGACAAAACTATTACTCTCCTTCCTATGTAATTTCTATACAAATTGATCTAGCATAAGTTTTTAATAAAGCTATAACTGTGATTCTTCTAAATTTATAATGAATAATTAGATTTGTGGAAGTGATCTCAAAATAAACTGTAGGGAAGTATTCAAAGAGAGAATAACCAAAAGTAAAATCAATTAACTTCCCAGCGGACACCATAACTTCTATTCCTTCTGTTATCTTCTATTCTAGTTTTTCAATAGACTACACTTAATACTTTTGTGCAATA
The DNA here is from genome assembly GCA_003342815.1 of Eudromia elegans. Lineage (NCBI taxonomy): Eukaryota > Metazoa > Chordata > Aves > Tinamiformes > Tinamidae > Eudromia > Eudromia elegans. Next base: position 410,008 of record PTEX01000285.1, read on the forward strand.
AAAAAAAATCATTAGCTATGATTTCACATTTTAGATGGTAAGTTTTTTTGCAAAAGAACCAAAAACTTCTTCGAGCCGCTTTCTTCTTTGCTTTTTTTTGTCTATTACTGTGGTTTGTTTGTTCCAAGTGACAAAAAACCACCACTGCTAACCAGATACTTTTATTGTTTAGTTGTCTGAAGAACTTTTTGTCCATCTGGCTATCAAAGGTATAATCCTGTCATCAAACAATATTGATTTGCATCTCTTCCTGGAATTAGAAATACTTGACTAGTAGGTTTTAAATCTTCTGTCATATTTTTGGCTTTTATTTTCTTAGTCTGTGGTTATAATCAAAAGCACCATCAAAACTTGTAGTATAATAGTGGCCCTTGTCTGTGGCTTTCTGAAATCAGCAGAAAGACTCCTTTGGATTTAGGTATGTCTTTCTAAAAGCATTTTCATATCACCACAAAAGTTGTATGAAATTCAAGAATATGGCTGACAAGATCACTTGTGATATTAAAAAAAAAGAAGAGGAAGAATGATGTAAGAAAGCATTTTTTTTTTTGAAAAAAATCCTAAATACTAAAGTTTGGTCAGCTAAATATATATATATATGAGTATTTCTGGGAGAAGTTTCATGAACTTGATGTTGATTGATCGAACATCCTGTCTAAAACACCTACTTTAAAGTAACAAAGTCTCTAAACTGTGTGTATGTTCTTGGTGAGCAAGTAGTTAACACTGGATAATGCCAAATTACATGAACTCTGCCAACATGGCAGAGAAGTGAGGGAGAAACTTTGTGTATTGTTCTCAAACGTAGAAGCGGGAAGTCTTGTGGAAGCAGGATGGTCTCACTGCACTAGAATTTGCAACAATACCCAACTGGCCAGAGAGCTGACACACGGGCAGAACACTGATAAGGGGGCGAAGAACATCTGGCTGACAGTGCCCAGAGCAGATCATCTTTTGGAAGCCACCTGAAGATTCTGGAAGAATCATCTTGTAAGTATGACCATAATACAGTCACATACTAGGAGCATAAAAGACAGAGTCTAGCATTGAGTTGAGCAGGCATCCAGAAGGACACCTGACCAACTCTGGATGGACCGTGAGGTGAGTATCCTTCCACTCCCCTTAATCTGGGATGCTGGCCTAAGATAACTCCTTATAAGGTTGAGAGTCCTCTGTATACTCAGGGTGTAGAAATGCTAGCATTTTCAACTAAGTGCAAGGTTGAGAAGCCCCTGTACATGCAGAGAGAAGTAAGGTCACAGAATCTTCTCTACTCTCCCCTCCTCTCCTCTCCTTCCTGGGGCAAGCAGTGTACTCCATTTAGTCGTGCTAATCGTGAGTTTCAGCTTAATAACTGATAAGCCGACTCCTGTAACAATCATGCCTGGTTATGGCGGATGTTGTTATCACAATGATCTTGTGCTGCTGAAGAAAATCAAGTAAAGCCCGGTGGTTGTTGCCCCTCTGGATTATTTTAGTGTCTCCTTTAACAAGCTAGCACAACAGTTTGGTTCTTTTTGCTTGTTTCTAAGACATTTTAGAGATTCTACATTACCTACTTTTTTAAAAAAAGTCATAGAAGAGACTTTGTCATAATTAGAAAAAAAATCCTTTCAAGTTACACACTGATCTCTGAAATTCAATGTTCTCTTACACTTATTAGAGAGAACACTCATTAATTTCAATCTAAAAGTCAGAAAAGCAAGGGTCAGTAGCTATCAAAGATGAGGTTATCAGTATCTTAAAAAATTGTTCTGCATAAAATGTCACATTTTCTTCAGACAAGTATGTAGCAAAGAATTTTCTATGGTTTAGACATTTGTCTTATATGTTTTTTTAAAATGTCCTATAGGCAAAAGAGAACTCCATAATCTTCCCTATCAGCTTAATCTGTGATGCATCAAATTGCTGTTACTTGTGCTTGTAAATTGTTTCATAAAATATCACAATAATAATAAACCCATTACTTGAGAGATCAAGTACTACATTTTTAGGTAACCAAATCTTAACCTTAGTTAAGCTTTATTATTTACTAGCTAAATAGCCAATCTTCTCAAACTCAAAATTAAAAAAAAAAAAGTCCTTATAATTAACACATTAAGACTTTGTTTTATCTGATATGTCTTCACCACATCTTCCAGAGCTTGTAGTAAAGAGCAATATAGGCATAGGTTAGTGTTGAACTAAATCTCTATCAATAACATGATATTCCCCCAAGTATTCATAGTTAATTCCTATATATAGCCACATTAATTGAATTGGAAGTTGAATACTCTTTGGTGTTCAGACAAGAATTTTGAACTGCACTACAAGTATGAATGTGACATCAAAATAATGTCAGTTTGATTAAACATGTATTTCATTTCAAATCAGCTATTTCCTATCTTCTGCATTATATGAAACAACACCTGACTATAGTATACCACCATCTTCTTCATGTTCTAGATGCAAAACCATTAAAAATGGTCAGAAAGAAGGAAATGCAACTAGGCAGGTGTAATTTTAATACAGAATAAAACTTTAGCTTTCAAATACAGTTTCAAATGCCTATCAGTACTTACCGAAGTTTGAATGCAGAATTAAATCCTATATTTATTATAATAAAAGGGTTAGCCTTTGACTATACGATCTGCCTTGAATAAGGAACTGCACTGCTGTGCAGCATTACATTTCAGGGCAAGAATAAGAGAAGCATATTAAAGGGCCTCATTGACCAAAAATATTACCCATAAAAAATAGTTGCTGCAAAAAGTGCCAGCTCAAAACATCTTGGAACAGTAAAAGAAGACCTGGATGTCTTTTAGGGGATATTCTATAGCTGAAACAAAAATAATGGGCATATGAACAGAGTATGATGCAATTCTGTCATTTATGTTATGTAGTATCTCAACCCAGACAGTCATAATGATCCATTTGCCATTAAGTTGATAGCTTCAGTGGACTTCTTAGAAATATGCTACAGTACTTTAATTTTTCGATACCTCAGGATGTAAAGGCAAGTATAGCTTTTGAGCTGAAAAAATCAGTGTTGGCTAGCAAGGAAAGGAGGGTTGGAGGGCAGAGTGTAAACTGCTTCCCTATGTATAGCGTATAGGATTCTTTAAGCTCTGACGCCTACGTACTTTATAAGTAATGAAATGGCCTTAGAGACACAACCCCTCAGTTGTGAGCACGAGCCGCTGTTGGAGGCAGCAGCAACCCAAGACAATCAGCAGGACAGAATGTACAGCCATGGTTCAGTTGCTGCTCTTCACAGCTCAGCTCCTAATGCAAATCCACCTAGTTTACGCTAAATTACCAAATTGGCTGACTGAGATGTAGGCATGTATTCCTTCATCTGTTACAGACACCAAGCAGACAGCTTGCTTGCGACCAACCTGAACTATTGCATAAGGCGTTATGAGCATTATCTGTCATGAACTACTAGCATTTTAAACTGAAGAAGGGAAAAATTGTGCTGCCTGTCATCTCAGATTCTATGGGTGCATCTAATGTACAAAACAGAGAGAAGACAGAGCACTTCAAACAACAAGACAATATTCATGCGGGCATATTTGCCTACAGATTGGGTTAAAATGTTAATTTAACATTTTCTATGTGCTTTCTGGTATTATACATCACTTGATACCTCAGTGTATGTTTCTCTGGTCCTTCCTGTTATAAATCATTGTATTGCTATATATGAAGTTACAGAATTCTCCTTTGAACATTCTCCAAACTTATTTTTAAACATGGCCTATGATGATCAGAGGATATGGGCATCAGACAAACACTGTACATTACTCATTTTAATGCAGTACACTGTAAAGAATTCATGCAGCTCCTAAATTGCTCTAAAGAGCATTTCTTTATGTGCTCTCTTTCAGTAACTTCTTGCCAATTCATTGCTGATGTGAGCAGGTGCAATTCCACTGAGGTGAATGCTGTTCAACCAGCAGGGAATTTGTCTTTCTGCATCACAATAGCCAAAATAGTCCATTTAGACCTGACTGTAAAGAAGAGCTCTGAAGTGGCCTGTTTTCTGTACTCTCACCCTTGATATAAGTAGCAGGGTTTTTCATGCTGAACTCCATATATTCTGTTGATGGTTGTTATACATATTGAATTATCAGGCCACTTCCAAGAAATCTCTGCTCATAGCCTCTGTCAGAATAATATATATATATATATTCATTCATCTGTTATGACTAGGAGCACTACACATAATAATTATTGTACTGGTACTACTGCATGTCTAAAGTCTTTTGAGATGAAATAAGACCATGGCTTTGTCAAGTAGTAAATAAAGTGAGGAGACAACCAGTGCTCTGCTCTGCTCTGAAGGCAATCAGGATAGCATGGATAACATCCACATAACTAAATCCCTTCACCTCAAATGGGGTGGCCACCTATATCAGAAATAGTCCCAGGGCCGTGCTGTGCTGTCCTCCGACTATGCCCAGCATCATCCGTGAGAGAGGTAAGTGCTGTGGGCTAAAACTGTGACTAATGTGGCAATTGTCAGTTAGCATGGGCAGCTTGTGTCAAGTACTGACAACATCAGACTTATGCAGGAACAAGGGCTATTGTAAATCAGAAACAATATTGGTGAAGGTGGAAGCATAGACCATCTGCCAAGGGAATCTTCTGTCTTAAAGGAAGGAAGGTAACAGCAAGATGTAATAACTAAAGTTAAATGATTTAAACAATGGTTTGGGGAGATGTGATTACAGGGAAATGTAGAAAGAATTCCTCAGATGATTCTACCTGAGTATGTGGAACAATATATCTTTGGATTGAATCCGGCAAACTCAAAACTAATAAACAGAAGAAGGAACAGAAAGATATTGTCTATTTCCTTATAAAAGAAGAAGAAAACTAGGTAAGCAGAGATACTACAATCATAAAGGAGTATCAGCAATAAGAGGATGGACAGCAAGAACAAAATATAATTATCAACAGGAATACTACCGATTCAAGTTAGTCAAATGATTGCATTTGACCAGAGAAAGTGAATACAGACAGTGTGGAAAAAAAATGGTGCATAGATGTTTCCATATTAAAAGGTGAAGAATTTGAGCATTGCAGAGGAAAAAAAAAAAACAAACAGCACGAACAGAAAATACAACACGATGTAATGCAAACAGTAGAAACATAACAAAATACCAAACGTGGCTGGAGCACAAGTTTTTCAAGAATATATTATTCAGGGAAAAAGAGGAGTTCGAATAATATTGCACAGCATATTATGATAGACTATAAATCTCCCATATGCCTGCTTATTCTCCGTATATCTTCCCATAATGTAAAATAATCTGGACCTCAGCAGATAATATAGCTGATATTATCCTCAGAAGGGGCTGTAAGAGGGAGCCTCACATCTCCATGAGGGATGAGTGCTAGTAATCCACAGGGTCTGCAAGGACCACGTGCATGCTCTGAGTTTGCGTGTGTGAGGTTATTAGCTGCAGACAGTTGTTCACAACTTTGTAGGTGCTTATTAACATTTTCTAAGTGTCTAGTATTGCTATTTATCTGTTAAATTCATGATGTTTAGCTTGAATCTACTGTTTCCTTATTGACAGTTATTATTTACTGTCATTAGTAAATCAATAAGCTGCTTCAATCCTGATTTGAACTATGTGAGAGCATTTCCTGTGACAATACTAGCAAAAATGCACAAATTATTGTTCTTACACATTCAGGAAACTCTTTGGTGTGAAATGAAAGTACCAGCTAATTTTAGATCCCCTCCTGGAGCTAGGCACTGTGTGAAAGCAAACTCTGAATTACTGCCTGAAAAAGCTAAAGTTTGTCTAAGTTGAGAAAATAGATGTAGACAGAAAAAATCACAAATATGGGCATCCAAATAATTATCCATATTGCACTCTGGCAGATTTGTTTCCAGCTGTATCAAACACAGATGAGAGCACTTAATGGGACAAAACCTTTGGAGCATTCAGTTGGCTAAAACCAGCTGCAGGGGTTCACAGCCCTCCTCTCTGCAGAATAAAGCAGAACCCTGGAATAAACTCCAACGTTTCAGACAGAACTAATTGGTTATTACTTACGATTTCTGTTCTCTTTTACGACCATTGATAAAAATAACCCCTTCATTTTTTCTTTTTTCTTTTTTTTAAAGAAGAATTGCAATTAAAACAAAAATATCATGGCAAACAATACTGTTTACCACTAGCTATAGTGGCTGACATATGGAAAATGGGAATATGTTCACAGAGGACAAAAAAATCCTCACTGTCTCCCCTTAAAGTAAAACCAAAGCAAAACCAACCAAACTAGTTCATTTGTTAATTTATGTTTCTTTACATAAAGAAGAATGTGGAAAATCTACATTTCTCAAATCTGAATCAATTAACTAGAAGATTGTTCTCAGAAGAAGCCTTAACACTTCAGGAATGCTATGTGATATCATTATGCCATCTTTTGGTGGTGAAGATCCCTGCAATAGCTGACAGCTCTATAATAATGAACTCAAGAAAGCAGGATGATAGCTGGGTCACCAGAGAAAATGTTAATAGTTCCTACAACAGCAGGATTATTGGCAGACTATCATTATAAATAACTGAATCAAGTAAAAGTCTCCTGACTACAACATATTCTTGATATGTAGGATTCTTGCCCATGCTGATGTGGTTCTGGGATACGATATTCATTTAATCATCCTTGTCTTTTAAATCAAGTGTTGAGAAAACAGGGCAGTTTTATCCTGAGGGCCTTCTCGGCATGTTCATGCCAAAATAGGGAGATTTTAAAGTATGTGTTTACAATTGTCCTCTCTGTCTTTAATGCCTTTTTTCAGAAGCCACTTTTAAGCTGGAGCACTAAATATTGTACTGCTTAGTCATGAGCTAGTACACATTTAACTAACAAAGGGCTCTAAAAAGCACATCAAGTCTTTTTACTATGGTAACTTTAAATAAAAATTAACACCCCCCCATACTGAAATACAAATGTGACCGAATTGACTATATTAGTTTAGAGCTTCCAGTCTGCCCCTGCTACCAATCATGCCTGTGTGAATCACTTAGTCATCATCTTCTGAAGGTTGCAAAGTCAGATCAAAATGAAATATCGTTTTTTTTCAATGGATGAATTCTGAATCTTCTCTGCAACATATATCCTTATTTATGACTGTTATCCCTAGAAGTGAAAGAGGTTTTCCCCTTCTTTTTGTCTCAGATGTGAGATATTTTTTCCCAAGAGTTTCACTTTCCACTAATATCCATAGTGACACATGCTGGTAGCAGCAAGTCGGTGACACCACAGCAATTTCTCTCCTACAGAGCCATTGATCCAACCGTATGAGATGACTCAAACGGTGTTTTATTGCTCTATTTTCTGCCTTTTATCATACAGCCCTACCTCTCCCCTTCAATCTGGATAAAATAATCCAAAACGAAGCATCTGAAAAGCCAAAGTTAGCCAAATTTTCAATCAATAGCACTGCAGTTTTTTGATGGTATCTCCACCCTCTAGTATTTGCCTTCTGTCCACAGAAAACGCTTAATAACTTCAAGACATTTTAATGCATGCTTATGGCCGCAGGTCCTTCATTGATTGCCAGAGATGGTCTGGTGAGCTGCAGCAATGAAACAGGTACCTTAAGAACTTTTATTAGGTTCTAAATGAGATGCTGTTTCTCAGATTTCCCTCCTGTTGTTTTCTGTTCAGTTCTATCAGATCAATACAATCCAGAGTTATCCTGGGCGAATAAAAAGTTGTTGAATGTATCCAGCTGTGGGCTTGATTAGATTTTCACTTCAGTGGCACAAATCAGAGTAACTCCACATAAGGCAGTGGAATCGCAGCACTTAAAATGGTGCAATCTCAGATGTAGGATCAGAATCACGCTCTGTTTTCTTTTCATGTGGCCCCCTGAAAGTGCCTTCTCAAAATCGTATGTCAGAGGATAAGGTTCCTTTACATGTAAACACTGAGTTATACAATTACTAATTATTAATGATTGCAACCATTGGGCAAGGAGGAATATATCCATAACACTTACTGGGAAGAAAGATAATCAGGGATGCTGTCTAATGAATACGTTATTCTGCCCCTGTAGCCAGTGAATCAGTCGATAATTTCAATTTGAAGAAAGGTAAATTTTTTGAAGAAGCTACACAGGCTCTTGCCCATGTGCTTGCAAGCTTCATTGTGCAAGGCTACCTTTGTGAGCACGGTGTTTCCACTGAAATACATCTTTCACTAAACCTGACTGAAACTACTCATGTCAGGAATCCCTTGTGGAATGAAATAGCTTGACTGGCCCACATAAGAGCACTCTTCTTCAATGTAGCATAGAAAACGGAGATGAATTCAAGAAGGGCATATGAAAAAAGTCAGGTAACACAGCAGTAGTGGAAGAAGTAGTAACGCCTAGATGAAAACAAGCAACAGTATCTCCCCTCTCCCATCCGCACCTAAGTTTTCATGACAATATTTATTCGGCTAAACAGCATTGAATAATTATTAGAAGAAGTTAACAATACTTGATTTTACTTTTTGAAAAAAATATTGTGAGAAACTGCAATGAATGGCAAGTAGAGAACAACAAAAGGTGGGAGCAGTCACAGAATATAGCACATTACTGCTGGGCATTATTATTCTTTCTCCCATGAGGTCTTAATTTAGATCAGCCTTTTTTTTTTTTTTAAGAAAAATGTAGAGAGGTAATAATGCAGTGGAGAGGAGAAACAGAGGTTAGAGGAAATAAAGAACATTCTTTCTAAGTCCTTCTAAAGAGATGCAATACACAAAAACACAATGAGTACTTTTTTCCTTGTTTGTTTGCTTGTTTTCATGATAAATCTCAGGCTGTTGCAAATGTTACCTGACACAGGGTTTGTCAGAAATGGAATTTTTATTTTTACCTCTCTCTCTGTGAAATTTAAACTCTGCAGCCTCTTTGCGAGGCTACTGCCAGTAGGAAGGTAGTTTTATGAGAAGAAAATTGCTTGAATATGTTACTGGGAGATTTATTTTTCTCTGTAGCCCTATTTTTATTTAAATGGCATAAAATGCTGGCAAAACCCAATCACTGCTAGCTCTGAAAAGTCCTCCTTTAGCTCACCTATACGAGCCACTGCCTTTTGCCCTGAGAGGTTTTAGCACAGGCTCTGTCACTCTAGTTTGGAGTGGGAGATATCCCAGCTCCAGCTAATCTGTAGCTCATCTATTTCAGAATTGAGAAGAAAGATTTCAGGCAAATCATACATACAGAACAGTGTTTCACATATATTCAGTAGAAATAGAATATAACTAATGAGGGGTTGTCCCAGACAGTATTTCCAAGCCTTTACTGGCAAAGAAATTCTTATAAATTTTTATGAATAGCACAAACCAAATATTTTTTTCTTAACATTAGGCATTATTTGAGAAAAGCAGTATTTTATCTGCATGGACTCATATATATATACACACATATATGTAGACAGTATATAATTAAACAGCTGCAGAAAAAGAAGCTGAAACTTGGTATAAATACAACCTTCCTCATTTTGCCTCCAATTTTAGTTTGCAAATTGCTGTAAACTACTGTGGGTAAACTCCGGCTGCTGCTTCTTGGTTTGTGGCTAAGGCTGCAGTTCTTGTCTATGGAAAGGTACTTTCCATAGTGACTGCCTGCTGCAAGGTGACACAATACGTATGTATGTGATCTGTCACAAAGGACAAGGTTAATAATCTTTTAGTTCTAAGCAAAAAGAAAAAAAACAAAACTGATACATTCATTTCAATGTACATTTTGTGCACATTTTAGACCTATCACGATTCCTTAATAAGGCTGCCTTGTTCATATTAAACTGCAGCATTTTACCATAAAATTGCAGGACAAGTGCCCTCTCACGTTAAAACTAAGTATTATAATCCTACATGTGCTCCTGAACATCCATCCAGTTTTAAAGACCTGCTTGAAAACAGACAAGCAACCATCTATAAACAGAGAGTCCTCAGGCTGAAGCCTGCTCTCTCTTTGGGTTGCTTATTGCAGTAGTTCATATGCAAAACAAGCCCTCCTACATATGGAATGCTCTTGTCCTTGCTACTAAGTTAAGCACAGCACGACTCAAGACAGCATTTGCTGAAGCTGAAAAACAGACTTAACAATTTAGCCTTGGATCTTGAGCTAGCATAACTATCACATTGTAAATCTGGATGCCAAGTCTCAACAAAGCAAATAAACTAAAGCACTGATTGTTTTGTGTTTTTCATTTCAGTTTAAGAATGCATACTAAAATAGATTTCAATGCTAAAAGCATCAAGTTTGTCCACTCAAAGAACTTCAATGTCTAACAATTAAATTGGTATCTACCAACATGGAAACAAACACAGTCTGTCTTCCTCACTGTTCACCTAAGTAGTGAAGGTATTAAGGAAGCTCAAGGACTGCATCAGCTTGTAAGATGTGAGTGGTTACCTTTAGCCTGTGGAGACAGCAGACATGTGTTTATACTCTGCATTCTCCCTCTGCTGTCCCTGCAATGATGGTAGATCAAGGAGCTATTTGCACAGTACCCTGTGCAACACCTGTGTCACACTTCAGCTCTGCTGTGAGGATTTGGGTGAATCCTGAAGTTGGCAAATTTTACCCTGAGATATAAGAAGGTGCAAGAACTGTATTTCACGTAATCCAAAAGGCCAATAGGTACTATTCAGAACTTCTACATAAGGGGCAGATTTGATCTTTGATATTATTATTATTGATATCTGATGTTATTATTATTTGATATTATTGAGTATATGCTATTTTAGCTATCAAACAGTAATTATATGCTTTGATGGCATAAAGCCAATATTATTGGCATTACTAGGGACAGATTTGATATTATTATCGATAATTTTTGTTGATACTATAATCCGGGCTCGTCAGTATAAGAGGGATACGGAAATTCTACAAAAGGTCGAGCATAGAGTGACAAAGATGATTAAGAGACTGGACCATCTGTCTTATGAGGAAAGACTAAGTGAGCTGGGCCTGTTTGATCTGGAGAAGATTGAGAGGAGATCTGATTAATAACTATAAATACATGAGGGGAGACTGTAGGGAGGAGGGGGTCAAACTCTTCTTGGGGGTGGCCAGTGATGGGACAAGGGGCAATGGTTTTAAATGGAGGCATAGGAGGTTTCATCTCCGGGTGGGGAGGAACTTCTTTCCTGTGAGGGTGACAGAGCCCTGGAACAGGCTGCCCAGAGAGGCTGTGGAGTCTCCTTCTCTGGAGATCTTCCAAACCCACCTGGATGCCACCCTGTGCCCCGTGCTCCCCGTGCACCCCGTGGGGTCCCTGCTGGAGCAAGAGGTTGGACTAGATGATCTCTAGAGGTCTCGTCCAACCTTAACCATTCAGCGATTCTTTGATTCTGTGATTATTTGTCACCTGGAAGATTTTATTGCTGTGTCACATAATACAGAACAAATGAGTCATGTGGACTGTGTCTCTTTGGGAGCACAAACACTTCAGAACTTCAGTAATTTTTTGCCCTACCTTTTCTATGAAATCTGCTTGATGGAAAGATATATTTTCACTAGCCTCATCTAGTTTATTTGATGCTGATTAAGTAGTACAAAAACTATTTTTATTTATTTCTACAGATGTTTTTGAATTCTCAGCAGTCTTTGTGCTTTATTTGATGATTTGTTTTCAAGACACTAATGTTTTATAATTCAAAATCCCTTGTTCTTAAGAAGATCTCTTTAGATTGAACATACTAATTCAATCTAAATGTCATCATGCCCTACTGTCTTCTGACATTTTCTGTCTACTTTACAGTGAGCTTTCTCCCCATTTTAAGTATTGCAAATTTATTACAAATGTATTCTGAATGATTCTCACGAAAATAAATTAAATTAAAGCTCTCCATAGCTGCTGGGTTAAGATCAAGAAACATAGAAAAAGTGTTTATTTTTAGGACAGCAACTGCAAATCTTGAATAAATGTTCATTTAGAATTGACTATTAGTATCCACTTGCAACTGTACTTGAATTCATCTTACTCTCAGCAATGACTTGGAGGGATTTTACCTATCTCCTCAGTATTGTCTTGAGAGAGGGAGGAGATACAGAGTATATCCTATTGCTTTTAATTCATTTGCCAACAATACATTATAAAACTCCATAGTACAATAGAGATAATTAAGAATAAACAAGCAATACATATAGAAGAATCATAGCTATCATACAATAATTAAATGCTTTAAGAGCACACGCTCATGCAGGTATTTGTTGTGTTTGTATCACACAGAATCACAGGATGGTTGAGGTTGGAAGGGACCTCTGGAGATCATCTAATCCAATCCCTCTGTTCGAGCAGGGACACCTACAGCACATTGTGACATTATTATTATTATTGCCCAAATATTTTGCTATTTAAAAATAATACAATACAAAATTGAAATTAAATCTAATTTCAAAACTGCAGTGAACCATTTTTCCTTCTTCAGTATGTATGCATGCAGAGAAGTACAATTGCATATCAGATAGGTAACAGTTAATTCCTGATGATTATAGCAAAGATTATAGTTAGGAAGATTGTGTTTCATAACGCAAATGAGTTAGTTACGAAACTTCATGTCCTACCAGCATCTTCAAAGACTTTTTAGAAATACAAATTGTAAGGAGATATTTGCCGTGATCAGAGCATATGGAAATGAAAGTTTACGATCTTGAGGAAATTTTGGGGGGATGTAGAGAGAGTTCAATAATGTAAATAACACAGCTGCACGGAGGAGACCTCTGGCCTCCTTAAAATTTTTAAAATTTTAAATTTTTTTAATTTTTAAAAGTGATTTTTTAATTAGCTTAAAGAGTTTCTCCATTACTAAATATTGAAATGGTCCAGATGGATAGGTTTGAGGAAGATGCCTGAAAACTCGAATTACTATTTCCTATGACCTATTTCAAATATATTAAAACAGCATTAGAAGATCACAAGAAGAACCAGAGAGAACAATCTGTAAAACTCTTTACTAAGGCAATGCGAGTGGAAATCTAGCGCACTCATTAGCCTCCAAGTCGGATTAATTTTTCTAAAGACACAATAAGGCTAAAGATATTGACACATCTCCTGAGGAGGCAGCCAATACAATTGCATACAAGCGAACCAGGATCCATCCCTTAGTGAGCTCTCATGCCTTCTGGAGTAACACAAACCATACCTTAACTCCTGGTCCTCCTTCTGGTTACTCAGAAGTAGCATCAGATCCTGAACTACAGATGAGATAATTCTAGTTGTACTCCTAAAATCAACTATCTAGATTACTTAAACTAGGTTTAGCTAACAAGCCCAGTTTCAGACTTGTTACATGCACTGCTACTAAACAGAAAAGTCTTTTCCTAAAGGCAACATTAAGCTTTTTAAATCTGTGCAGGAGTTTCATTATACAGTATTCTAGTCAGGTAACCACACAGTACCAACACTGGATAATAGGCAACTGAGATACCAGAAATAATGACAATAGCTCCAAAAGTGCTGTTGTGAAACTATTTTTATCATATCATAGCTAGTCTAGAGCCTAGCCTATAATCTATTTGGATTATGGAAGATCTGAATGGACCCATTAATATACTTTTTGCTACCTTCTTCTACTATGAGTCATGGTTTTCTGATGGTTGTCCTGGTGAAGGAAAAATGAATTTTGTCACTTTAGGGACCTTTTCTCTTCACATTTCCTGAAGTATTTTGAGTTAGAGAGAATCAATTTTTAAGAGCAGTGGTACCACACACATTTTTTTGTTCAAGCCATTTGGAAAGAGATGAACAAAGTTCTATAGAAGGACACCTGACAGGTCTCCTTAAGTTTCTATATTCTTTACATATGACAGATATATCCTCTATGTGCCCTTTGTCTTAAAAGTTGAATGGTATTTGCTAGTAAGAAGATCATTTCCCTTCATTAAAATTTGTAAGGTTGATATTTAATCTATAGTAATTGGACCCAGCTGTGAGGCAGACTGTCTTCAGACACTGCACATATTGACCTCAGTGAGAAAGAAATGGAGAACTGGTCAGGTTACCTTCACCTTTGAATATTCCTGCACTCCTGTGCATACAGATAGCACACAGAGTAGAGCATACCTGCTATTTCTGATTTTCTCCTCTCCCTAAAAGCTATTTTTAGCTAGATTTGGCTAATGAAAAGAAACTTAATTTAAATGCACTATATGCATGATTACAGATCATGAAATAAACATATGCACAAGAAAACAGAGAATTGTGACTGTATGTTTACCATTCTTTGTACTTAGCTGTACACATGAAATGGTCTTAAATTGGTTGTTTTTACTAAATCCAAAAAGTAGAAATCCAGTCTTCTATCTTTCTAAAAATTGAACAAACACTGTTACTGAGATGGGAATAAAACAGCAGAAAGAAATTTACTGACAAAGTAGCCTTCTGTACCAAGATGACATCTCACTGAAAATTAACCATGTGCTTTTCTGTCCTCTACCCAAACAGATGTCACAGGTTAAGAAGGATCCTCTAAAACATAACTGAAATCTGTTCTGTGAGGTGACTCAAGACACTCTTCCATTGAGTGGGAAGCACCCCAAAACAGGGAATCAGAACAAGAATATTATTCCCCATTAAATCTCCAGCCAATCATTCTTGTCAGGTCTGCAATTTCAACATTTTTTTTTCCTCTTTTTGATTTTGTTTGCTAGAAGTGTGTAAATTCATCACAAATAAAAGGATCAAAGAAATAACCTAAAATGTATTACAGATAATGCATTATTTTCTGCATAAAAATCTTATTTTATTGTGATATCTTCCAGTAAACAACTAGAGTATACAATGGTACCCTAGGGAAAATGTAAACATTCCACTGAAAGGATTCTCCCTGTTGAATTTTGAAGACCATTAATATATATTAAAAAAAGGCATGTTTACATGTACATACATAAACATATATTGCATATATATGTATGTACATACATATACAAATAAAACATATTATAGCAACAGCTACACTAATTGACAGCATTTGCACCTAAAGCAGAACAGAGGGTCCCTAGAATTTCATTGTGAATGAAATTCTTATAAATACCCATGCGCTACTTTTTCATTTAGATAAATATGTATGTAAAACATTTGAGGTTATTTATATACTTTTAAACATTCTACTGATGTTGGATAAGGATCACAATAAATTCATTTTGGTTATTTTGTGTTTTAAAGTTGCCTCCTTCTGGAAATAATGATGATTTGGTTGTGCTGTATTCTCAAAAATCAAGTTGCACAGTATTTCTGGGAGCTGATTCAAATCACTCTAGGATGACTGGTATTAAAATGGCACATACTCGTATCTCAACACCTGCACTAAAATTTGAGTCATGGAAGCTTGTCCAATTCAAGCACAATCGAACTGAGATGATGTAAAGACATCACATTTAATGAATTTTGTGCACAGCTTGCACATTATCTAAACAGTCAGGAATTTAAAATCCTATTTGTATTTGGATCCATGTTTCACTGCTTGTTCTGTTTTCAGCATGTTACTATCTGCCTTTTCACACTAATTGAATATTAAATTTGCAAATCTGAGAACACATAAAAACCTATTTTTTTTCACAGATATTATTGACAGAACCAGCACTGAACTGACTAAATATATTAAAAAAAAAGTTTATCTTTTGACCAAAGTTTTTCTAACTAGTTTCTAGTTTGCTTGTGTTTTAAACACTATTATTTGACCACTGGAATTTGTTATTATGATACTTCAATAATAAAATGAGGTTCTGTGCCTAACATGCCAAAAACTGTGCTACATTTTAACCCTTGGTCAAAAGTTGCCTGTTTTGCATCTGAAGTGTGGGCTGCTTGAGAAACGAGCAGTGAGATGGACTGCCACCGGGCTGACTGCTGGGCTCAGAGGGCTGTGCCCAGGGCCACGAAGCCCAGCTGGAGGCCGGTCACTGGGGTGTCCTGCAGGGAGGTACCGTGCCCAGAACAATTCCAGATCTTCATGAATGACCCGGATGATGGAACCAAACGCACCTTGGGAAATCCTGTGGCAAGACAGAATTGGGAGGAGCGTCTGCTGTGCCAGAGGGCTGTGCTGCCATCACAGGGATCTTGGCAGGCTGCAGAGATGGGCAGGCAGGCAACCCCTGAGTTCAATAAAGCAAAGTGCCAAGTCCTGCCCCTGGGAGGAACAACCACAGGCACCAGGACAGGCTGGGTCTGACCCATTGGAAAGCAGATCAGCAGGGAAGGACCTGGGGACACCATGTTGAGTATGGTGTTGCGCACCATGTTGAGCTATGCACCCTTGTGCCACAGAAAGCCAGTGGCATCCTGGACTGCACTAGCAAGAGCGCTGTCCAGCAGGTCGAGGGCAGTGACCCTTTCCCTCCCACAGTCCTGGTGAGACCACACCTGGAGCGCTGGACCCACTTCCAGGCTTTGCCTGTACACGGCAGAGATGGACTTACTGGAGTGAGTGCAGTGAGACACCACAAAGATGATGGAGATGCTGAAGCATCTCTTATATAAGGACAATCTATGGCAGCTGGGATTGTTCATCCCGGAGAAGGGAAAGTTGTAGAGATCTGATCTGTTTTTATAAATTGATGACAGAAAGGTATAGAATGGTGGGAGCCAGACTCTTCTCAATGGTGCCCAGACTCTTGCCCACAGGACAAGAGGCAGTGGGTACAAACTGAAACTGAGGAAGTTCTGTCTGAACATAAACCAGTAAATAACATCAGCAGCTCTAAAAGTGCCACCAGTAATTTCTGGAGTTACAAAAGATGTGGACATATAAACATCTATTGAGGGAAAATGATATGTAAAAAATGTCAAAATAACATTTGAGAGCCTCCAAAACTTGAAGTCCCTCAGTTTGAGCTTCTCTTGTTTCTTACAGCAGTCAAAATCACAATTACTTTTTTCATTAACACCAAGGATATGTACAAAAAGAGACCAAGAAACCTGTTAAATCATTTTATCTGGCCTCTTCAATACATGCAATGTATGGAATTCCATAACTAAAATATCTCCTATACTTAGACCTTCTTCTTCTTATAACTTCTTGTACCTTCAGGAAAGACTTTCAAATCCAAAATAGATGAAATTTAGGAAATAGTTTGTACTTTTTTTTTTTATTTAGCAATGTAGTTTTTCAAGGCTTAAGAAGAATTAGATGCTCCTCCAACATACAGAAAAACACTTCTGAAATATGATCTAAAACATGACTTTTCCTACTTGTAGTTGTAAGGCACCTTCCAAATAAGTACTGTTTCTAGGGAAATATTTCCTAAAATATCAGAAGATCATCCTTGAAAATTCCAATTCCTTAAGGATTTTTGATAATTATCGCATTCATGGGGGTTGCAATCTGATGAAACATGTCTCTCTATTGAAATTTATTGCTAATTGAGTTTGATTTTTCAGCCTTACTTAATTGACTAACATTAATGGACCCATCTGCTGCACCAATACGTGGCGAAAAAAATAGTAAGAGTAATTGCTGTAAAAATAGTTTGAGACATTGGAAACATGATTGTTTGTGGGAGCAATTAACTTTCAAATTGTACTCCACGCTACAAAGCCAAGCTTGTCTACATCTACATTTTTTCTGAGTCTTCAAACATTTTAAAACAAATGTATTAATCAGTTGCAAGCAGGGTTGTGGCTGACATAATTGTCAAATCGTTGGTGAAGTAATTTCATAAGCTTATTTTCCTCACTCAGATGTGTCTTCTTAATAAGCCAAGCTTGGTTTGTAACCAAGATGAGGTGGGGTCATATACAATAGTATGTGAAGAGAACAGTAAGAAATTCCTAGGTTAGTCCTACCATACCCTTTCCAAACTAATATTTACAATCGGAAGAACTCTGAATTCTCAAATTAGTCATGGAACTCAAGTGCTAAATTTACTAAAAATAGTTATAATTTTTTAACTCTGAAATTAACCAGGCTGTGTAATTCTATATTTAAAGTAGAGTAAAAGAGATAGTGAGCTGGTAAAATCAGTTTCTAAAAGCAACAGGTCACATACAAAAAAAAAAATTTTTTTTAAAAAAGTGAAAAAATAACAGTCATATAAAAAACAGTAGTTTTGACTTGTGCTAACCCACTCCTCTGATATACCATATGTTTAAATAAAAACTGATGATTCGGAATGTTTTTTGATCTATGCTTGGGAGGATTTCTAGTGAAAATATAAACTACATTTAGATAACACTTAATTTTTACCAGAAAGGAGATGAAGGGCTTTTATACAACGCTACTTGAAAGTAATAAAAAGAATGAGATTCCAAGTACATAATATGATACTTTTTTTTTCATTATGTAGCCAAATAGTGTTGTGTTTAATATATAACTGATGATACCAAATTGACTTGATAACAGAATGTATTCTAGTATTTATTAAAAAAAAATGTCCAGGTGGTTTATGATTTTAAAAAAATGTGTTTAAAAACATGGTACACCAAATTTCCATTTCACATGCAACACTACAAAAGCACTACATCAAAAGGAAAGATCCTCTAAGCCTACATAAATTATTTTGTTAATTTCTATTCTCAAGCTAATTAGGACAAATTTTGGTAAAGCAAACATTTTTCAGGACTAAGACATCTTACTTATAAATTGAATCCTGACGTTCTACTACCCCTTCAGTGCATCTTATAATAAATGCTTTTCTTTACATTATATAAAATAAGTAATACTTAGAGTTACTTAGAACACTTAGAATTTAGGACTGTAGATACTAATAATCTAAAACAAATGAAACAAACCTTGCTTTCAATATGGTAATAGTATTTAAGTTGGTGTCTTTATATACTGTTTAGTTCTACTGATGTATCTAAATGGTGCAATGGAGAACTGTCATAGTGTAGCTGGGTTTACTGGTCCCCAGCTACTCAACTACGACTGGCCAGAGCTTGCCGTGTTCTGCAGTATCCTCCATTTCTGTAACACCTTTACTGCAGCTGAGCTTTAAAAATACAGTAATGTCATCAGAGAAGTATGGTCTAAGATAACCATTTTTCTATGACAATCTGCATTAATTACCTAATTTTCCCCCATCTTTTCATTCAGTTGGGTATTTATAATAAAAATATTTGATGTGAAAGCATATGCATGCTCATAACTGCTACCCTATTTAAAAGAAAGAGAGGGGAAGTGATGTAAAAACAGTTTTCAAATACATAGAATGCTACAGAACAGAAAGAGAAGAAAGGTAAATTTCATTTTTCCATGTGAATGGTACGAAGCAGTGGTCTTAAATTGCAGCACAAAAGCTTAAGATTACACATTAGGAAACTCTTACTGCCAGCAAGACACTGAAGATCAGGACGCAAGCTACATATTAAATAGCATTCCACAATTGCAGATGACAGACTGATCAGGTCCTGTGCAGTGGAATGACAGAGATAAAGGAAAGAGCAGCAGAGGAGAAACAGACTCATTACTTCCAAGTACAGATTCAGTTTCACCAGACTGGTGGGCAGATTGTGTTGCTTCTTCATTATTTTAATGTTATCTTGTTCTCATTTATGCTCTGGTCAAATAAAGCTTTAAGATCAAAAACCCATTTGTTCTTCCTGATGTGATCACATCACAGAAGAAGAGTAGAAAAACACATTTCAAGGATTCTTTAGTCTAACAAACACACAACGACATAGATTTGTAAAAGAATTTTAGATTAACATAATGTTTGATACTTGCCTAGAAGCCTAAGAAAAATTTTTAAAACTGACATGGCAGATTCAGAAATTCCGTCAATTTGAAAAGAAAGAAGCTGTAGTTCCAAAAAGCTGAATGTCTCAGACCATAGTCAAGTTTCTATGACTTAAAGGTAAGTAAGTGCTGCAATTGAACCATCACTGCTGCCAGAGTTTTGGACCCCATTTCCATTTGGGCCTGGTACACTGTAATCTTCAAAGGTCCTTTAGGAATATTTCTTCATCCACACTGAAGGTGATGATGAAGTATTTTCATAGCATGATGATGAAAGCATGTGCTGTGTCCTTAGAGCACAACATGAAGACGTTTGAGGGTACAAGGCATATTAGTACATACAGTTGCACGATGGAGCGAGATCTTACGTGAGTCTGTTCATAGTATCTACACAGAGTCTGATTTAGTCACCAAACCATGTACGAGATCAAAGCTGGCTGACCAAGAAGAAACTCTGGCAGCAATCCAGTATGCATGGAGTGTCACTGAAGTAATTAGATTTTATATCTCTTTGCATGTAAGCAAATAACATATTAAATCTCTCTGGTTAGGCATGAAGAGCTCATATTTTCTATTAGGATCAAAGCTAGGCAATTACTTCATTATATAGAAAATTATGATAATTTCTCATTAGGAATGAACTTACCAGACCCAGAATGTAAGCAGATGACAAAGTGATTAAGATAATAACTCTTACCTAGTGCAGGTCCCACCGTTGCGACATGGATTATAATCACATATGGGAACATTGCAGTTCTCAACATTCCTTCCTCCAAGAGCCTCATCGATGATGAACAATTCTTTGTTATTAACCTGAAAATCCCTAATGCATCCTTTATAGCCATGTATCTGTCCAGCACACCGATGAACTTCTGTATGTACCGGAACATTTCCAAGGAAGACTGATCCAAAAGTGATCTGCAGAAACAAGAAGAGAAACAGAAAGAATAATGTGTTTTATATATAGCCCAATTAACTATGAGCAATGGAGGAATAGCAAAAGACAAAGGAAGCAGTCTTGCTTTTTGGTTGATGAGAGTATTTTTTAAGATGTGGTTCTCTAATTCAGACAAAGGCACTATTTTTATTTGCATCTTCATATGTGTAAAATACAACACACACACATCCCAGTAAACACAAACTGGAATCCCTTGTCTTAAACACAACAGACATAGTAAGGTTTTCTTATAGTTCTCCTTATTATACTATGTTTTATATTTTGATTGAGGGTTGATGCAGAAACACTGATCAATAAGACAATAAGGTTAGAGATTAGATTAGAGATTGGACTAAAGAATAGATTAGAGAATAGATGACAGTATTTCTTTAGGATCTGGAAATTCTAATATACCAAAATAGAGGGAACATACAATAAAGATTTCAGATTTCTTGAAGAAGTGACAGAAAATAAAAAGGGCTGCAGCATTGAAGCACAGGTGAGAAAAAGTCAGTAGCAGCGAATGGTAATAAATTCTAGCAACATCCTGTTCTAAAACAGGTTTTCACCATGTCTAACTTCCTTTGCTGCTAAGAATTGAAAAGACAGTAATTTTTGGATAAGTGTTTCTTACTTTTATAATACTAACAAACCATCAAGTTCATGAAATCTAGTTGATCTGAGTCAGTAGGAATAAATCAAAAGAGTAACAAGAGCATGTGCAGAAGAGATGAGTTTACTAGCAGCCTTTCATTTTCATCTGTATCAACTGTGAAGATTTAGAAATGGGAGGAGGAAAACATCACATAGACATCATATAATGCACATATGATTTCGCTTTGCTATTTCCTGTATGGCTTTTCTTATACCATGAGATATGTTGCTGACAACCTCAAGTGAAATTTGGGGTTAAAATGAACATGAATACCTCTAGATATTCCTCTACCTACAGTGTCCTTTGTTCAGGAAGTAAATAAAGTAAACATTTTAGAGCATAGATAAAATTAAATCATATTTCTCATGTGGAAGAAGTTCAAAGACATCAGCTCAGCACTTGTCAAATTCATTCCATATCACTTGACTCTATCCCCTATCACATAAAGTTATAAACCAGCATCACCTTGGACAAGATTTTTAAGTAGTTTTTGCAGACATTTTCTCTTTGCTTGTGAACCTGTTGCAAGAATCAACCAGAGAGCTGGACTGGAATGTAGAGTGTCCACGTTTAAGAAAAGAATAGTCTTGTTAACATTCCTCCTGCAACATAGTCATTTTTATTCTTGGGTTTCTTTTGCAACAGCACTAACCTGGGGGCAGATCCAGTGCACCACAGAACAACTTCACCAGATTCTGCTTCGTCTCTTGCATCAGTCGTTTTCTTCCTAGTATTTTAGATGCTCAAACTTATGTTGACTATATAGACTTCTTTCTTCAGAAGTCCCATTTCAAGCTAAACTGACCAGGATATATTTTAAGGAAGTTAAGAATCCCAATTCTTGGAATTGTAATTCTTGGAAACAAAGACATTACCTACGTCTTTCGGGCTAGAAATTGTGTGTTGTACAGACCTGGACATTATGTTAAAGCTAGCTGCCTGGAAGTCATTTTTTGAGTAAGGCACTGCTGGCTTCTCCCCAGGATTGCGTGCTAATGGGTAAGTTTGTTTCCACACCTTTTCCTTATAGAAGCTGCTAATAGTGCTAAATTTATGTACATATTCCACTGGAGGGACTTATGGCCACTTGATATCAAGGAAAAGACAAAGAATCCTTCTGCACTTGAATGCCAGGTCATCCATACAGAAGCTATTAACAAAGAGTAGGATAGAGCAGTAACTAGTAGTTCTTTCCAGCAGACAGAATAAACACCTAAATACTGACTCGGGGAAGAAACAGGGAAGAATACTCGTTCCTAACTCCAATTACATAGGATGCAATGCATATGGTTAGTATCACTGCAGTTAACTGTCCTGCCTTCAAGTGAATAAACTTTTTCAGCACCTCAATTACAATTCAAATTCTGCAGTCAAATACAGAAAACACTTAATGGGTATCCTGCAGAAATAATCTTATTTTGTGATGACAGAATGCAGAACAAAGAGAGGAAACAGCACAGAGACCAGGAATAATAGAGAAACTCAGGTTGAGGAAAGTTGCCATATTGCACATGTAGAGTGAATCTGCTGGTTTCAAATGGAGACAGTCATTTATTCCAATACTGTTCAGAAGTGAAGTCAATCCTAGTAACAACAGTAATGCCATGTCAGGTTGTTTATGGCTCATAAATGCACTAGATTTCAAATGAGGGGTGGTCAGAATTATTGTGAAACAATAACTGATTTGTTTTCAATAACACCATGGCTTTGTCAAATGACTTTACTAATGTTCTTTTTTTTCTCTTGCAATTATTTTCTTTTCTCATTTCTACAATTATTCTCCTTTTCTTACCTTTCATGTTTACAGACTTTAAACTGCTGAAATGTTTCAGAGTTAAGTAAACTGAAGATATCACTGCAAAATTATGGATCTTTGATGTAAAAATAAATATTGAACAGAATGTCTTTATAATGGTATCTATGGAAAAAATCATGTTCTCTGTTAGAAAGGGCTAGAATACATATTCTCCTTTGAGAATTATTACAGTGCTTATGCTGATGAACTGTTCACAGCAACTAGTTACCTTCTGATGTTTTGGAGACTCACCTGAGATGCTTGATATGACAGAGAGAGTCTGTGTTGTACAGGAGGATTTCTGTCTGCAGACACTTCAATCATACAGTAATCCCCAGAACTGCCAACAGGCAACTTATAGCTGGAAGGAAACAGAAGATCTCATTATTGTTTATGCTCTTGACAGTAGAGTATTCAAACATCTCACAGAGAGGGCAGGATGAAAAAAAAGATGCTCCTGTAATCATAAAGGATGACACCCTTTGGACAATAATAATTCCAGTTTCAAGACTGCATGGGCTACCTAAGAGATAGAAGATGTACATTTCTTTTTTAATATCCTTCTTCTGTTTACTTTCCTACTGTTCTTGACTTCAGTGTTTGCAATGTATACAGAGAGAGAGAAGAAAGAGACCTTTACTTTTGTAAGTGTGTACTGAGAAATTCTAAATGCTAACTGTAGTTGACATATGGTCTCCCTAGTATAGAGGATTTCTGGACAAGTAACATCAATGTTGAGTGATGCTGAACTCCCTAGGCAGAAATTTCCTTTTCCTGCCCTAGAGGGGAAACTGAAATGGAATAAGAAATGAAATGCTGCATACCTCTGAGCAGCCAGATTTCACTGTGATATAGTTATCGTTACTTGGGAAGCGTGCTGTTAATGTAAGCTCTGGCACTGAGCTTCAGAGATTTAAAGGAACCTAAGGTTAAGGGAATTTGTAAAGTAAACACTGACAAGCTTTCAGTAAGACACTAAGAATTCTTCAGGTTATTTCTATGACATGTAATTCATTCTATTCATGAAATGCAAAGATCATTTCAAACAATAAAAATTAAATCCAACAAGTTGATTTTCAAAAGCATTTTTTTTTGTTTAAAAGGGAATTTGCACAAACATTACAGGAATGGCAAAAGGAAAGTGTTAGAACAGGAGAGCATTCTTTAAAAGAGAGCTAAGTTAATTCTGCACAAGTGTTTCTCACTTCCATCATGCCTCAGTTTGGATTTTGACATACTTTAAAAGAGAATGTCATGTATTTTCTTTTGGGATTCATGCCAAGGTTGATTGCCTACACGCTCAACAGGACATGAAACTCTGCTCAGTAATAACCAATCCTTTGAGTTATGTTTCCCATGTAAGATCTTATATAAGAAAAATGTTCTATTTTCATAACAGAATTTACAGAAGAGTCTGGAAAAAAGATTTAAAGTTTAAATGGACTGCCAATTCTTTCATGTTTTAGCTGAACAAAAAGACAATGTTAGGAATTTCATAAGCTATATTGCATCTGAATGGATGAATTTTGATGTGAAGTCACACATAAATGCAAAAGTTAGCATTTTTAAGACCATGATACCCTAAATATTATGAACACATATTAGAACTATTACAAAGGACACAGCTCAACATTGCCAAGGACAAAATCATTCCTGGATGAATCACATCTAAATCTACCATCCTCTCAAATGTTAATGTTTTCATACACTACCTGCTTGTTTGTCTGCAGCTGATGTGATATGATTTATCTCGTGTTATGCCTTGAGCTTTGCTTTTCTGCTCATGTGTTTACAACCTTATTGTTCTGTCCTCCTGACTACACTGCATGAAATTCAGAGTCTCAGCTTTCACCTCTGAGTTTACTTGGAGCACTGTGCTGACATAAATGGATGCAATATTTGGCCCTTAATGAATATGGGTACATTTATAACACTCACAGCAGCATAGTGATTCCTGAGTGGACAGCAAGAAAGTGCATGCACTAATACAAACCACAGTATATCTATATCAGTATATCTATATCGTCATGGTGACACACCTATATTTACAAATTCTGCCTTTCCAACAGCCGTATTACTTCTGGTTCCAGAGCTAACTCAGTCAATACTAGTTCATTGCCTTTTCACTGTGTGCTGCTGCATGGGGTTGAAATGTTGCAAATGATTTCACTTTTGTTACTATGCTACATGTTTGCTACTTTTGAAATAGCAAAAACAACATTTTAAATATTTTACAATGACTTCAGATACAAGGATGGCATCTCCTATTAACATTTTCAAAATGTGAACTAGATTTCGAGAACACTCTAATTAGTTTGAAAAGCATTACTTCTTTTTATTTTTTGTTAAAAAAATCATCTTGTTTTTAAGTATATTATAAGCGAAGTTCCTTCCCATATAGTCTAAAATCAGCAAAATATTTTAATTTGGAACACAGACAGAACAATGTCTGCTCTTCTGAAGATCAACTAATTTCACAGTTTCATTCCTAAATTATGTGAACAGAGTAAAAAGATCTACTTCGTCAATAAATAATGACTATATCAACAGACTGTTTTGCAATTTCCTTTTCAAACACTTAGAATAAGGACACTATTGGAGAAAGAACTTCCATCTACCTTGTTTTCCAACCAATTCTTAATATATCAAAAATGCCCTGAGTTTCATTTATTCTTCATACTTATATCTCCACTGCTACAAATTCTCCAGGTAAATCATAGTGTATAATTTCCTTGAACAAAGGGAAATTATCTCAGTTGGATACTACCTGGAAAAACAACTTGACAAACTTTACTTGAGGGTTTCCAGCCACAGTAGATTCTGCGGCAAGTACCTATGGCTCTGCTCCTTCTCTCCCTCCCTTTCCCCTTTTCAGGAAGGTTTCCTCAAGTCTGCATCTGCTGCACTCTCTAAGTCAACTCAAGGTTTAACCCTGCCTATCAGACACTGTAACAGTCCAGCCTGCAAACAGCATATAAAAAGAAATGTCTGATGTAAAAGAAAAAGAGCAACACAACTATTGCTACTTCGATCACATTCAAACAACTAGCCATCCAATCTCAATTCATTGCTGTAAATTTTGTTTGCAAATGTCTGGTATCCATACACTCTCTTACTGTTCTGGGTAATTTATTGTTTGGACTCTTTATTGAGGAAAAAAAAAAGAGAAAAAAAGAGTAGTGGAAGATAAATAACAGGTGCAATTAAAAAAAGTATTAAAGATTACTCAGTGCATAAATTATGCCTTTATGCAGGAAAGCAGAAGTATCCTAAATTTATATAAATACTAACATAATCATCCTAACTCATGTCTACCTGGTGATCCATTCTACTTTTACAGAAATGTATCAGTCACAAATAATAATAATTAAAAAAATCTGTAGAAGCAAACAGTGCCTATAAGCAGGAACTACGATTAGTAAATTTATATCATTAAGTCTCAACTTCACATACAATGTATGAGTTTTTTTTTTTTTTTTACAGACACATAGATGAAAGCTCAAAGAAAAGAAGTGATTTATTGGATGTCAGCCAGTAGAGTAGTGACTGAGTTGAGAGGCTCAGGCTACAAACAGAAAACTAGTGACCTATGTCCTGGACTGCACATTAAGAAAATATAACAACTTTCTTCAGTATTTGCTTCTTTCTCTACAAACACTTCCAAATAAGTCATACTTGAAATCTATCTGTCTTAGGTCATAGAAATGAAAAACTGTCATTTGAAATGTGAGCAAAAGGAAAATTTTTCATGCTTACATTACCACAAAATTACAGCTGTTTGAATTTGCTGGATTACTCAAATACAGTTTGAATAGCTTTTGTAAAGAGACAGAGCATGGAAAATTTCAGCCTCCAAAAACGTTTTCTGAGAAAATGATGAAAATAAAGAAAAATGGCAATTAAAATGGAAATGCTGTCTCTATCTTTCCGCTATTTGGAACTCCAAAGTGCTAAAATATAGACTTATGTAATTACAGAGTATTCAAAAATAATGATCAAGAATGCACTTGAAGCATTCTGCATCAGAAACGTTATGAACTGAAATGCCACTGCATCTACCTGGACAACTTTTTGTCCTTACAGTGCAACATTAAATCTTAATCCATTAAGTCAAAACCCTGCAACTGCATAAATGCAGTTGTATTCCTGCATGCATCTCACAAAAGAATGAAATTCAATATGCGCATTAGAAAAGATGAAAACTGATGGTTAATTCTCCTGACATATTTTCTTTATTTTTCTAATTAACCTCATATTATGAGAAACTGACCTCATGTTAAGAACACCTGAGATGAAAATGGCTCATCATTCATGAACATCCTTAAATTTTGAAGAATTTTCTTTGCTTCAGTTTCACCTCTTCACTAGTTTAGATGCTGAAGGCATTTTAGTCCATCTGCCTCCCATCTTGGTGGCATATTTCAGTTGCATTCAAAGCCAGCAGATTTTTGCCTCCAGAGACAGTGACAGAATAGTATGCAAAATGATTCCTGTTGCAAGATTTTCTTGCCAGGCACCAGGACCATTCTATGTGACTCATGCATATTACACTTGTAATGATATAAAAAGGTTTTCCAGAGTGGTTGAGAATTGGGTATGTGTGAGGGAGGAATGGGAACAGTATGCAGGGTATTTCTCAAAATAATTTAAGTAGATCTGGAGCCATGTGAAGTAACAGTTCCTGTCAATGCTAACCCACAGCCCTGATATAGTGGGACGTTAGTTTCCTCAGGTTTGAAATAA
This sequence comes from Eudromia elegans, assembly GCA_003342815.1. NCBI lineage: Eukaryota > Metazoa > Chordata > Aves > Tinamiformes > Tinamidae > Eudromia > Eudromia elegans. The sequence goes on from PTEX01000285.1 coordinate 437,821, forward strand.
AAAGAGCATCAGCCTTCTTTCCTTATCTTGACTTAGAAAAACATGATTTTTCATAGCTGTGGTGTACTTTATATAAGCTCTCGTTAAGACCAAGAATTAACAAGGGATTTATTATAAGGAGAGTTTCTCTACAAAAGAATCATGGACCTCCAGAGATGCAAAATATACATTATACACATTGATTAATGCCATTACTGGCTGCGTTTTGATTAATCATGTGAATGAACATTAAATATCTCACAAAGTACAATGTTTACCTAACACGCTGACACTTACACAATGCACTTGTGGCTACCAAACCTTGGATTAGTTTAGGCTTGGAACTGATATTAAAAGGCATCCTCCTGAGCTAGCTAAGATTGAGGCATTTCTAATTCATATGTTAGCTGATATAGTCTTGTTCAAGCAAATGATTTAGCTTAAACTGTAACAGCTAGTTCTTGATGTGCAAAAATCTTACTTTATTTCAGGCTAGTCACCAGGTGGCACTAAAGGAGCACAGTGGAAAGTATGAAGGCAAAATTCATAGTAATTTCTTTTCCAGTAGAAAGACTGACTTAAGCCCTAATTGATAGAATGATTGCTTCAGCTTCTAATTTATATAAAGGGAAATACAGTAAAGTATCTTCCACTGATTATATATTTGATAATACGAACGAGAACAGGTCCAGAGGCTGGAACTTCTGCAAGACTTTTAACTGCATTCACGCAGTACAATCATCTGTGCAGTCATGTAAAAATGGTGCATTTGCAGTTGTGTATACATACTTTAGAAAATGTAGTTCATAGCAATTACGTGTTCCAATCATTGCTAAAGCTACAGCCGTATTTCTAGCAGATTATAAACATACCGAAATTAAAACATCAGATCAACAGCATATAAAAACAAGTTTACAAAGAGTACTAGTCCCTGATATTATTCAAGCTAAATTGATGTACAAGATATTTTCCTGAATAGAGACTGCATACTGCTATGAATAGGCAAAAAATAGGCTTTCTGATCCTCTGAAAAATAATACTGAGTAGTTATACTGCTCTCAACATTTTAATGTGACAATTGGAGGAGTGCATTCAGAACTATTGGCTATTTTTTTCTTCCTACAAGCTGACAAACACTTTAACCCAATTTAATAACACATCATGAGAAAAAATCCCTACAAAATCCCACATGCCTCTTTACTGGAAAAGTGTTGATATTAAAGAGACAATCTGAAATGACTCTTGCAAAACACTAAAGCAGCAGCTTCATTTACACCCTTGATTAACCAGAGCAGTTGTCAAGGGAACATCTAACCAGCTGTCAAGCAATACAGGAGATTTCTCAAGACCAGTGATTTTACTTTTGACTGAGCACATGCAATTCACAAGTGTGAAAATCTGTATTTTATGTCTCTAATAATCTCTTGATACTTCCTTCCAAAATTCTTTATGTTAAAAAAATAACAAATTTTGGCATTTTGTTATTAAGAAATACCTTCTGTCTCACAAATCAGCTTCAGAACACTGCTTCCCTGGAAATGTTCACACATGTTTTTCCTGTTTTAACAAGGTCATTTTTAGCATCTCTTAGCACTTTCAATTATAACATTAAGAAGTGAAAATTATAAAAAAGAATGCTTCATTTTTTTTTCTAACATGCTTTTTGAAATTAATGAAGCATCTGCAATAGCCTCCAGGCGTTCAACACCAAACTTCAAGTTTCCTAGTTGCTATGTACGATATAACCCAACTGTAAAGCACACCAGAGGAGACAGAGAGACAAGAGCACAGAAGATAAAACCCAAATGATTTTGACCCTTGATAGTGTTCTGTAGTATTAAAAATCTCCTGATGTCCTTTTGAATATGCTACTTGTGAAAGGTCTGGATTTAGAGGAGAAAGTAAACCCTTGCTATTAAAGGCCCTTTGGACGGGTTGGAAAATCCAACCATTTTCCTGATAGTTTATTTTCAGTGTTTTCCTAAATGGTTCTTCAGAGTGCCTGGTATTTGTGTTCTTCAGCTGTTCTATGTGAAGAAAAATGGTTGCCTTTAGCAGCATCACATGGACATCTTCCTAATACCAATACTCCTTATAGAGATGCTTAAAAATGGATCCCACTATTTGTGGGATAGGCCTTCAACTAGTATAATGTGCTTTACTCTTGGAATGTGACATTTGTCAACGTTTTGACTACTGGATGGCATCCACAGTACTTCCTGGGGCTTTTCAGAACAAGTTCTGATGAAGTGCGTGCAAGTGCCAATGGACACACATCATCATAAGAGAAAAGAATTTGGCCATCTCTTCCACTATAATAAATTAAACAGGGAAAGTTTAACAGCGACCTTATGAGGCTCTCATTAAAGTTTCTGACACTTCAGTCAGAAACTGAATCCATGGGAAATAAGGTAAACATGAGAAAAGCATTTAGAGTTTTGCTTTCCACTATTAACATGTAAGAATTTATTTTAAATACAAATCAAAATTAACTCCTTAATTTTTCAAAACGTAGATTTAGTAACTACATCTGAATTTTAATTTTTAGACATTACACATCAGAAAAAAACCTCTCCAATAGCATGGTTATTGGGGAAGATTGCCTGGGTTTAAGTAGTCTTCCTTACTGGAGATTTTTAAGGACAAATTAGAAAAATATCTGTCAAAAATGACAAAAGCGTGTAATTTATAGGTATGAAAAATATGATAAAAATGTGGCCTGCTAAGGCAGTGAGATAGACTATGTGATCAGCTCAGATTTCTTGCAACCCTACAATTCTATAATTCTAACATTTCTATCGGAAGAATTAACCACAATTCAGTGGCTTGTTAACACTGTAAAGCCTTGGTGAAAACTAAACTTAAAATTAGTGTGACATTACCGGTCCTTCAGCTAATTGAGTCTCTCTACAAAGTAAAGAAAGAATAGAACAAGTCTTATTGTTGGACAAACAACTAGCCTGTAATAGAAAAGACTGCAATGATCAGTGTCTCTAAATTTATTTAAGAACAGATTCTTTCTATTATATACAAATCTAATATGACCACTTTGAGGAAAACTCTCTTTCTGGAGAGTGCTGAATACAAAGTGCAGAAAGGAAAAGTGTTTTTGTTCATCTTCACTATATTACCTTCCTTTACATACTCTGCAGTGTAAAATGAACTCCTTTCCTCACTCTGCATAGGGAAAAACTGAGAGAAAAATAGGTCAAGTAATATGGTCACTGTGAAACTTTCTCTTTACTTTGCATTCCAAACAAAGGGATAATTTATGTTTTTGTAAAAAATAAAATCCTTCTACTCCATAGGAGTGTAAATCCTGAATTTGAGGCTGGTATCTTTGTCAACATTCATGACCAAGAGACATCCTACTGGTATTTTAACTCTAAGGATTTAGGTACTGAAAATGTTTTTGAACAAAGAGTCTTTTAATTCTGTTTTAGTTTCACAGTCTTCTGGGTTCACAACTTCTAATCCCTGGCAACCTTGAGTCTTTAGACCTCAGGGCTATTCTCACATTGCCCTAATTCAGAGTTAAGCTAATTTTATGTGCCTATCTCTCACAATGAAATTCAGACAAACTATTATCAGGGTCTGCTGATGACATGCCAGTAATTTGCTTCTTCACATTCTCAAAAGCATCCTACTCAGGAAAAAAAAAAGTGGAAAAGGCAGGTACTTAATCTCTCTTGTAATTCAGGACCAGCTGCTGAAGCACCTATCGCTCCTTTTCAGCTGTTCTATAAAGGCCTAAGAATGCCTCATTCAGCTGAATTACATTAAGATCAACTGAAAATACTGCAGGAGAATGTGAGTCAGAGGACATACAGAGCCTGGGATACCCTATTAAAATAAGATATTGAGTGCTCCTCACTCAACTTGGCAAATTGTTCTTGTTATCTAATTGAAGCTTTAAATATATGCTATTGATAAAAATAGTTGTATGATAAGAATTGCTGCTAGCAAATGCTTCTTTTAGGAAGCATTGCTTCTTATTCTGCCATAAACAAAGGGACCAGAAGTCTAGCAGTCTAGTAAGGAAGGGTATTACACCATTTCTAGCCAAGATGAAACTATCAGTGAGTTGTTTTTCTTAATAAGCTGTTACAAGAGTTGGAGAGTCACTTCTTTGTCTTCACCCTTCACTAATGTTCGCTGTGTCTCTGCTTTAGATATCATCAGTAAGAAAGGTAAGTCCTTGCTATCACAACTCCTATATGCCCTCTTCCACACAGGCAAAGAATAATAATTGTTTTGGATAACAAACAGCAACATTTGAACCACTGGGGAATATTATCACCAAGAATGAGGATAAGGCTGAGGTGTTTAATGCTTTCTTTGCCTTAGTCTTTAACCCCCCAGATCAGTTATCCTCAAGGTACTTGACCCCCAGAGCTGCAAGACACCTACAGAGAGCAGAACACCTCTCCACCCCACTCTTAATTCAGAAGTAAACAGTCGGTGACCTGCTACTCCTCCACTTGGACACTCACAAGTCTATGGGGCCAGATGGGATCCACCTGAGGGTTCTGAGGCAGCTGGCAGCAGGGCTCACCCAGAAACTATCCTTCATCTATCAGCAGTCCTGGTAAACCACTGGGGAGGTTCCCAGATGACTGGACACTTGCCAGTGTGACAATCACCTATAGGAAGAGTTGGATGAAGTATCCAGGGAACTACAGGCTTGTCAGCCTTTCTTTGGTATTGGGGAAAAGGCATGGACCAGATAATTTTGAGGGCAAACACACAGCATATGTGGGACAAGCAGAGCATGAGGCCCAGCCAACATGGGTTCAGGAAAGGCAGGGGCTGCCTGACCAACATGATCTCCTACTATAACCACGTGATGTGCCCAGTAGATGAGGGAAAGCCTGTGGACGTGGTCTATTCACTGTCTCCCACTGCACTCTCCTGGAGAAGCTGGCACCTCATGGCCTACACAGATGTACTGTTCTCTGGGTGAAGAACTGACCGGCTGGCCGGGCTCAGAGAGTGGTGCTGAAGGGAGTTAAATGCAGCAGGCAAAGGGTCACAAGCTGTGTTCCCTGGGGTCAGTGTTGGGGCTAGTCCTTTTTAATATCTTTATCAATAAGCTGGATGAGGGGCTTGAGTGTTCCCTCAGCACATCTGCATATGACACCAAGCTGGGAAGAAGAGTTGATCTGCATGAGGCTAAGAAGGCTCTAGAGAGGGATCTAGACAGGCTGGATTGGTGGGTTAACTCAGTCAACAAGACTGAGTGACACGTCCTGAGCTTCAGTCACAACAGCCCCACGCAGCACTACAGGCTTGGGGCAGAGTGGCTGGATCGCTGCACGGCAGGGAAGGATCTGGGGGTATTGGTTGACAGACGGCTGAGCTTGAGCCAGCAGAGTGCCCAGCTGGCCGAGGAGGCCAACAGCCTCCTGGCTTCTATCAGGAATAGTGTGGCCAGCAGGACCAGGGAAGTGATTGAATACTGTGTTCAGTTTTGGGTCTCTCACTACAGGAAGGACATTGAGGTGCTGAAGCATGTCCTTAAGAAGGGCAACAAAGCTGGTGAAGGGGCTGGAGCATTGATCTTATGAGGAGCAGCTGAGGGAGCTGGGATTATTTAGTGTGGAGAACAGGACACTCAGAGGTGACCTTGTCACTCTCTACCACTACCTGAAAGGAGGCTGTAGTGAGGGGGGGGGTCGATCTCCTAAATAACTACTGAAAATAGGAGAAGAGGTAAAGGCCTAAAATGGTGCCAGCAGAAGTTCTGGTTAGATATCAGAAAAAAATCCTACGCAGAAGGAGTGGTAAAGCACTGGAACAGGCTGCCGAGGGAAGTGCTGGAGTCACTGTCCCTGGCAGTGCTCAGGAAATGTGTAGATGAGCGCATGGTCTAACAGGCAGGGTGTTGAAGGGCCTATAGTTGGACTCAATCTTGATTTTCTTTAAAAAAGAGAAAAAAGAGAGATTGCTGCTTTATGGTGATATGTTAACACATATTTTAGCTGTAATCCTCTTTAAGACTGCTGTTAAATGTACAAGAAACTACAGGTTCATAATGCTTATTCCCTATTTGACTATAAAGTAATAAAATACAGAAAATGGTATATCATTGTAGGTGCCTTAAGAGAGATGATACTTAAAAAAACAGATGTGTATTTTATAATGTATTACAAACATCTTACCTCATTATTTTCTGTGGTCAGTCTGTTTAGTAATGCATATTTGAGCTCAAGTGTATTTGGAAAATAAACAGTGCATAAGATTCATGAATAGATCTAGAAAGATAAATATAATGCATTTAGCTTGGATGAGTAAATGTGTGTTTACAGGTCATCTTTTATTAAGTTTTCCATTTTTAAAACAAGATATATTATTTTCATCAGATTTTAAAAATAGAAAGTATGAAGTGCTTATGGAAAAGGGCAATTTTGTACCATGCAAAATGTGCTGTATTTCTTCATGGGTAGATGAAATTTTATGTATCACTCTTTTTACTATCTTTTTAACAAGATTATATTTTATGAATATGAATCATTAAAGAAATTACAAAAATGTAAATAAATACCAAGATGATAGTTGCTGTGTACATATAACCTGACTTCCCTTTTAGATGAGATGCTATATTTCTTCATTTTGGTGTCCACTTTTTCACTTAAATATTATGAATGTGAAACCATGCGTGTTGAATTTGGAAATATTAGAAAGTAATTCACTGTAAGAAAAAAACTCAGATTAAATGTTTCATTTCAAAGGGAGGATCAGTATCATTAATCATGTATATACTTTAGGTATAAATTAAGGCACTGAATAAAGTTTCAATTTGCCTGAAAAATCATTTCTAACTGACAAAAATAATTTCAGATCAAGCTGATCTGCAACTCTGATTTGCAACTATTTAAATTACATACATAAATTTAATCAGAATCACTTTAACTATTCTACTTCTGTTAAACAATGTGAAATCACAGTCCCAATCTGCACATGAAAACTAGCTCCAATATATTTTCACAGCACAAGTATATGCCATTTGGTTTGATCTTATTTTCCTTTAGGATCATCAATTTAGTAGTAAATCCCACTTTTGGTGTAAAATTAAAAGCAGATTAAAAGCAGAAAAAAATAGAGCTGATAGCTCATTCTGGCAATGGTTTGTGGGGTTTTTTTAAGCTTTGGGAAACCAGGAAACAAATGGATGAGATTATAAACACACAAAGCATCCTACCTACTATAACAAAGTATATCCCAAACTTCACATTTATCTTTACATACTGAAACATAAGAAGCATTTTGGAAACATGAGTGTTTAGATAGTAGACTAGTTAACAATAGAAAACTAGCATAGAGATAATATACATAGCAGACAGGAGTCTACATTGACTGCTGCTACTGTATGCGCTTCGAGCCAATTACTAATTATGAAATAACCAAAGGTGGTACTAAAAGCCAGCATTCAATGCATCAGACTGAATAGAATTATTAATATGAACCGGATTTTTGTAAACTATACATTATCTTTTCAACATATGCCAATTCCTTTAAGACAGGATGTCAAGAGAAGGGGTCAGACTATTTTCAGTGGTGGCCAGACTATTTTCAGTGGTGGCCAGTGATAGGACAAGAGGGAACGGACAACCTGAAGCACAGGAAGGTCCATCTGAATTTGAGGAAAAACGAGAGAGAGAGAGAGAGAGAGAGAGAGAGAGAGAGAGAGAGACAATGTGCTCTCATGGATTACGCTTGTGCAGGGCAGTTGAACTAGGTGATCTCCTTCCAATCTTAATCATTCCGTGACTCTGTGATACTTCAGGCACACATATGAAGTGATTCCCTGCTGGGGTATGCCGCATGATTCTCTTCTCTTCAAGAATTTCATACTTCTAACACATCACTTCATTATTTCAAGTCTGGCCCTAGTACTGACCCGGACTATGGAAGCCACTAGTTACTCACTGCCAACTAGTCTTTGCGTTCTAATCACCAGACTTTGAGCCCATTTTTTCCACCTACTTACCCAATTTGGCTATAAGGATACTCTGTAAGACAATGCTGAGAGCCTTGTTGAAATTTCAGAAAGCCCTGTAGTAGGTTCAAGCAAAGAGAATGTTTTTTCAAAGATATTTTGATTGAGTATTGGTATATTTCAGGGAACACCACTATGAATCAGATATAAGCCATTTATTTGGATTATTTTATTCTTCAGTTAGTTATGCATCTTAGCACTTTGTGATAATTAATTAATTTTATCAGCATAAGATCTCTTTGATCTTTTATCACAGAAAGGCAGCTGAAGCAAGAATAGATGAAGAGACTTGCCCCAAATCATGTGAAAACATGAGTTCATGTGCTGCGACCGTCATGGTTATATGGACCTGTCACAAACCCACTGGAAATTAATAAGAACCAACCTACACTCGACCTATCCACTGCACTGGTTGCAGTTTAATATTAGTCCTTCTTCAGTCAATATTGTTTTGCTTAATGATGAATCTGGAAAACTTTGCCCATCATGCATCTGCCTGTCTCATTGTCAGGGCAGAAGAAGAGAGTCGTTAAGAAGGTTTTGCAAACAGGTTTAAATCAGTTAATTTTACCACTGCTTTCAGTAAACAGCTATTGGCTTGTTTTTAAACTAAAAAACAAAAAAATAAAAAACCAGAATGGGCTACTGTCTGGTCAGGAAGGAAAAAAACAAGCAAACAAAAAAACAAATGTACCCAAAAATCATGGCGCCTGTTGATGATGATCCATGTGATCATCCATGACGACGATGATATGTGCCATAAATGATTGTAAAATCAGGATGAGAATCTACTACAGAAGATTACTGCATGATTAATTAGCTTTATTTTCTTCTCACTCTTTTCCTTTCATTACTCTTTTCTGATTTAAGAAGCGTTAAGGGAGCAGGGGAAGTCCTGTTTCAGATTCATATTACATTGCCCCTGCTGAAAGCCAAACTAAAAACCTGTTTAGGTAGGCAAGGGGGAAACCATCCATTTGCCTTGAATCAACTCTGTAGCAGCATAAATGGAAAACATGTTTAGAAACTGTAAATGAAAGTACCAGAAGCTTATCAGGTAAAGTTTTCCACAGTCATCTTCAAGCAATACACTTATTCTGGAACCTACTTGTCCTCCATGCATGATATCGATGTAAGGCATACTAGCTTCATAGCAGAAATTCCTCTGAGCCCAAAGAAAACTGTCCTTATTTACGTGTGATTAAAGTCAGCAGGGATACTCTCAGCTGCTGATATCTAAAAGATCTCAAATGTTTGAAAATGTGCTTTGAAGGCTTCTAAAATCGATGAGTTTCTGCTAGGTATCACGATAGGCAGCTTCTTTAAAGATGTCACTGCTGCTGGGTGTCACCTCTGATAACAGAGAAAGGACAGTAGTCAAAAAGAAAGGAAAATATTTTTAAGATATGGTAGGATAAAGTCCACTGACATTTGTCTGGAATAGAATTCCCAAATTTTTATTCTTTGTTGATATGCAGAGATATGCAACTAGATTTGGAAAATAAAAAACATATACCTATAATTTTCCTTTTTATTAGGCTAATTATTTCATAATTTGAAAATGTTTTTTAAATTAAGTTTTTCAACTTTGGATCCTCTTTTCCAAAAGAAAAGAATAATGCTCAATACAACAGCACTGTGTTTTGAAGTCTGCAGGTGGCAAATTCATGCTTTAGTTCAACAACTTGTATATTATGAGATGAGATATACTATTTTCTTGCAGCTCAGCTTGACTTAACCTGCACAATTCCATGCAGCTTCATTTGCTACTTAATATAGCAAATTTAGTCCTTTAGTCTTCTGTATTCACCTGGCAGCCTTTGGTACATTTAACAGTTTTCCTGATCACACCCAAGGGAAAAAGGTATTTTATCCTTTGTCTTGGGTTTACCAACATAAAAACAAAAAGAAAACATCACAGATAATTCTAAATGATATAAGAAGATAAAAGCCATTAAAAAAAATCCTGTCGCAAACTGATCAGGAAACATGAACAGCTTTAATTAAAATAACAAGAAGAAATCACAGAATTCTATCTATGCCAGACCTTTTGTCTTTGAGTATGTTTGGTCTTCTAGACACTAACACAGCAAAGTAAAGACTACACAGGTTCTTCATAAAGAAGGTGGCAGCGCTTCTCAAAATCTAGGTCTCTTTTTGGATCTCTGTCATACAAGACGAATTTTCAATAAGATCAGGAGAATTTCAGCAGCTCACAGCTAAACAGCTAATCATCAGCCTTCTCTGGAACTGCACAGTAAGACTGGTGACAACCTTGGAGCAAACAGTTTTAATAAGATACACATTATTTCCAAAAGCACTAAGATTCTGATCAGTGAAAAATTCACAGGAATATAAATGAATTTGTCACAGAAGTTACAATGTGCAACTCAGAATGATAGTGGCTCATAATACTTTATGTTGAAAGAGAGTATACAGTAATAATATACAGCCATTTGCCATTCACTATGAAAGAATCTGTTTTAAGTGTCAGAATGTGTAAACAAGTGTTTGAACATCACAGTATTTCAGAGACTTCATGCAATTTCTATCAGAGACAGAGCAAATGGTGATGCTTACCATTTTCTTCTTGTAAACATTTCTGAATTGTGAAATATGTGTTCTGTCTTTTGAGGGGAAAAAAGAAAAAAAAAAAAAAAAAAACCCTTTCAGGCCTGAATTTGAAGCTCAAACCGTGAGAAACAAATGAAATATTCTATCTTGAAAATTTCTAGCATTTCAAAACACTAAAATAGGGACTATTTAGTGAAACCAGCAAGACCATATGATTCCCTAGGGTTACCTCGGTACTTCCTGAAAAGCTGGAAACCTCCTAAACCTGTAAACACTGTACTTACATGCATGGCCTAGGCTATTGCAAGGAATACAGCCTGCATCACCAATCAGCCAACTCACTGCTCATGCCACTTATAGGTCTCCCCATCATGTACCGAATAAAACTGTGGATGAACCTCCATTACTGGCAAGGAAAGGCACTGTTATCTTTATACTCTGCTCTCCAGGGGAATTCAAGAAACTTCCATTTACAAAGTGATGGGACAGTAATGCCAGGTTCACAGACCATGGATCTTCAGGAAGTACAGTTAGAACTCTGGTGAAAAGGGCAGTGTAGCCACTTTGCAGAAACATCACAGAAATATGTTTTTGGTCCAAATAGACTGACTAAAAAGAAAATTCTACTTCTTTTCTTCTGTTAAAGGTGAAGGAAGAACTCATATACTGACTTGGACAACAAATATATTATTCCCCTTTGGCTGGCATAAGAATGGTTTTGGTTTACTTCAACTACAGAAAAGAAATAAAAGGGCTTATCATGTCTTGTCTTACAGCAACCACAGACTGGTGTTTAGATGTGAATTTTTCACAGCACTTGCTGTTGAGCACAACTTATACCGCACACAGAAGGCAGGCAAGCTTAATCCTGTTATTTTCCAGATGGGTGAACAAAAGAGGTTGCAGAAGATTGTTTCTGACAGTGCTGGGAACAAAACCCAGGGGCCAAACCACCTATCAGATTTACATAAAATGTATTCAAATGAAAGAGAAAATGTATTTTCTGAAGGTGTTTCCAACAGCTGCTGAGTGATTCAGCAGCAGCACAGCACGCTGCTAAGCTGCAGCTTAGTATAGCTTGCACATTTGCATCTTTGGTTACTACTAGTCCCCTAGCTGCTGGCAGCTCTGACAAGACACTGTGAACTGTAGGGGGGATAAAACAATTTCTGTCACAATGCAGAGATTCCTAGTTCCTGGTGTGCTCACAAAAACCCTCAGTTCAGTGGGAAGTCACATATTCCAGCAGTGCAAACGGCTGACCGGTGCTGCAAGCAGCACAGAAGCAGGAGAAAAACCACACACAGAGGCGTGTCACAAAGCAGAGATGCAGCGCAATATAATTTGGTATGGTAGAACCCCAATGGGAAAACGTACAGCAAACGTAAGATACTTACTTACACTTGAGCAAAGCCTCCAGAGAAGGCAGTACACAGTGTGTAAAGAGAGTGTGATTCTAATGTACTCCAAAGCTCCATATTACACTTCTGTTTAATATGATTCACTTGGACTATGTGGCCAAATACGGATTTGGCTTTGTGTAACATTTTTTTTCATTTCATAGCACAGCATATAGTTTCCACAGATCCACTGAACTTGTTTACAAATTATCTATATTAAAACAATTACTGTATGCTCAAATGTCTTGTAATGCAACATTTTTTTTAATGCATCTGAAATGGCAAGAGCTTCAGCAGTACTACACATTAATTACTTTTCTCTGTTCAGAATGTGCTAGTAATTACAATGACTTCTACAATATACTCACCTTTACTTTCTGCTAAACAAGAACATAGAATTTTCTTATCCAACACAAAGTAACACTTGTTATAATGAATTAAATTAAAGAAGTCACATATTTATTACAAAGTCTTGCCAACACAACTACATATGCTAGATACATAGAAAAAACACCTTCTATGTTCATTAGCAATAGGCTCTTTCTATATACTTTCTATGCACGTTACTAGAAGATTAAACTATTGAGATATGGACTTTATTATTCAAAAAATATATTTTTTTTACTGATATAAACAATATAACTATGTTGGTGTCAGTTTGCTAGCAACATCTTTGTAGATGATTCCTGATACTGAGAGCTTCTCTTTTGAACCGAGCGATGTAACATTATCACAACTCCGGGCACCTCATTTGTTTCTGGTGCAGGCCTCTGACTTCCTTCTAGTTACTGCTACAGCTTAAATTTCCGTCTATTATCAGCCACCAGTGAGATGTATTTCTGTTCAGTTCTGTGTCCAGTTACCTCAAATACAAGATCAAATAATGGTCACAGAATGACTAAGTTTCTCCGGAGGAAGATGATGACAAGTAACTACAGCATCTGTAATCACAGACAAATACAGACCATGGAAGTAAAAGGGAGTGGGACAAAAGCAAACAGTAGACACAGAGAAGTAAACAGAAAAGGCAGTTTCACGGACACTTTAGAGACTGTTATAAAGCGAGGTCAGTCTGTGCTACCACGGACAAGCAAAAGGATAATGAGGAAAGTCAAGGTGGGAAAGAGAAGAACAAAAAAGCTTTTGCTACCTGAATTAACTACATTCCAATACATATATTCATCACAAAATCGGCATACTGTAAACAAAAAAACAGAAATATATTCTTTCTTTAGCCGTACTTCTTAAATGACTTTCTTCAGTGCTTTTAGAAAGGTGCCTCATGTTTTTCTCTCTCTAATCTGACTACTTAATAACTGTAACTGCAAATTTTACTGGAATTTATCAGTCAAAATATTCAATTTGCATTGTCTGAAATAGGACTGAAATAGGCTTCTGCTTCCCTAAAGCTGGACAAAGGAGTGAGCAATCAGAGTTTTGTTGGCTGTAGAGTTGTCGGTTCACAAAGACAATCACATGACTGAACATTCAAAACTCACCTAACCTTCAGCAGATTCCAAGAGTTTGCCATACATAAGGAAGCTAATCATATAGCTAAGTAGAAGAGAAAATAACAGCTGCAAAACTATGGGGATATCTTAGCTGCCATGGAAAATTGCTGTCATGGAGATTCCTGGGAGTTAGGCTGCTGCTGGGGTCATAGTTATACACTGAACCTCTGTTTCTGCCAAATGTGATCCTACAGCCTCATCTGAAGTTACATTTAAAGGAAACATCATCGATTAATTTGAGTGTTTTCAAAGGGAAATTAAGGTATTTATTCTAACCTTTGTCTCTTTCCTGCATTACAAGAAGAAAAAAATTATTAATTTTGCAAGTAAAAAGGTGCAGATAGACTTATCTATCTTCAACAGCCAGCAAGAGAACACAAATCAACAGTTTTGTCATTCATTCATATTTTATAACCTATGATACGAGATCCTAGGGGCCACAAATGTCTTGTCATATTCGTTTTTTCCTTTGGCAGAGGTTAAGGATGATTGCTGAAGGATTACACTTTTATAGATGCTTGGTGAAAGATATACTGCTCTCTCTACATTTATTCCCAAGAATAATCACTAGTCATTTTGAAGGCCATGCCTATAAACTCGGATGCATGTAAATCCCTGCCAGTCACAGCCTACATTTCAGGTTTAGTACGCCACCATTTAAAAGATAGCAGCATCAACTCCAGTAAATGAAGGCAATTGGTAAAAGGAACTGACATCACTTTTTCATATAATAATATGGAGAATTAAATGTTGAATATATGTGTGTTAATTTTATAGTAAAAAACCTTTGCAACATTTTAATGTCTTAAGTTTATAACTTAGAAACAATGTTACCTCAATACAGACAACTACCTGACATATTTATCAAACAATGGTAATCAGTGATTTTAAAGAAAAAAAAAAATTAAGAACTGTATTTGATAACTTTAACTGTACTTATATAATCTTGAAAAAAGAGATTCTTATTTCTAGGTTTGTGGATAGAGGGAACAGATATAATTAATACATTGCCAGATATCAAGTATTCAGAATCAAATGCATGCTACTGCCTCAGTAACACTAGGATGGCATAGAGAATTAGAAGAAAAAACACTGTATAAATGGGAGTGTGACTGAAAAGAAATGTAAAATGTAAATGAAACATTTTCTTGAATGGTTGATCTTTTCTTCCCATCATATACTGAAAGAGGTTTTCTACTTTTCTTCTAAGTTTGTTTACAGGAGCACACGGTAAAAACTTAACTTCCTTGTCCAATACCTATGACTACTTTTTCTGTGGGTAGGATATAACAGGAAGATCTTACCTTATTGTGATAGGGGTGAGTGTACCTTGGCTAATGGACTGATTGACGGACACAGTCAGAATATTCTGCGACTGTCCACAGCTGAATCGAACTGTTGGTCTGCCTTCCACCAAATACAGGTGAAGAAACTGTTCTCCAAAATTCTTTTCACCAGCTTTGAAAACATAAAGAGACACTTATATTTACGCTTTTGAAAGGGTAAAAGCTTTAGAGAAGATTCCATGTTTCTGGAACAACACCAACCACAACATTTATTCAACATAATCCTATCATATATGTAACACTGAATGAGTGACTGTGAGAATACCATTAAACTTTGTATCAACAGCTGATAACAGGCTCAAAAAGAAAAAAATATCAAGATTTTCATATTACTTCAGTTATGCAATCCCTTCCAAGATTTTCAAAATTACTTTGTTCTCCTGACATTTTAAAATATAAATTCTTTCAGATCCTGCTGATAATGTAAAGATTAGGGTCAAAACAAGGTAGCTGCAGAAAGTATTGCTAGTTGTTAACATTTGTATGATGCTTAAATATACACACTCAAAATAATCAGACAGAATACTGCTATTAGGAAAGTGTGTAAGTATACCTGTCTTTGTATTAAACCAAACGTTTACAATCTATTAAAATTACGTAGAAGCCAACTTTTCTTGGATTAGTCTCTTTGCCTCTCACATATATAGTTATATTCTATAAATTACTTATATTCTGTTTTTTACCCATGTTTTTTAAAATATATCTATTCTTTCAGCAGATTCTACAAACAACAATCAATTAATCTTCAGTATTTGTGAGTCTCAACCAACCACTGACAAAATTCTTCTTAAAAAAAGTATTAAATGTGAAAATGCTTGCCAGCAATATGGTGCAATTAAGTAAAAAGACATACCTACCACAGTTAATCCTTCTCATTTTCTGTTCGTTAGTTAGCTTATAAGTATTAAAATTTTTAATGAAAGCAGCTGTTTTCCTCCATGACTACCAATTGACCTTGTTTTCTTCATATATGCAAATGCGTGTATATGGACATATATATATATATATATATCTTTTTTCTCCTTTTAGAGGTACTTCTATATACATAGGGATGTGAAAAAATAAGGCATATATCTCCTTTTTGGATCCTGACTGGTTCGTGTAGTAGATAGAGATATATACAAGACTGAACCCTTCTGTGCTTTCCCTTAGATATATACTTTTAAGACATTTTTTCAAGAATACTTTTAAGGTACTCTTTCTGATTCCAATCCACTTGTACTTCCATCTTGTCTGAGAATTCCCACATTATTTAAATGCTTACTAAGTACCTGACAGAGAAACAGATCTAACTTCACCACCTGGTAAAATAAGGTATGATTATAAAATGAATTATCTCAAAGTGGGCTAAGTACAAAAAATAAAATGAGTAATTATTTTATATTATAAGAAAATATTTTCAGTTTTTATGAGGTTACTATTCTAAAATTATTTTTAGCATTAAAATACACGTGAAAAAAGCAGATCACTGTGACTTTCCTTCTGCTTTTATAAATGCTTTTGTAAAAGACAAAACATTTTTGCCTTATCAAAGTGTGAAACTCAGTGTAACCTTAACCGTAGAGTTACTGTTAACATCAATATATTAACAGACTATGAAAACACTGGGAATGTTAATCCTCTTTTTACAATTCTGTAGGTCTTGCATCTGGCGAGCCCACCAGACTCAAGGGAACTTGCTGCTGACAGCCCACTTCGCAGCCGTTTGATAGCAGCAGAGCTTCAAAGAACAAGAAACAGAAGCAGGAGCTGCACCACTATTAAAAGGGGGAGAGCTGACAGCAGCAGCTTCCCTTCTGAAGTCATTAGAAGGGAAGAAGAAAGAGAACAAGCAGCAAAGAGGGATGAGGAAAGAACTCAGGGAGCGTATGAACTCACAAGGTATTGTGTGTTTACTTGAGAGAATTACAGGAGAGCTTGGCATCTGCATACAGAGCTCATGAGTTAAGGAACTCTGGGAAGCCTCTGTAGAATCAGTTGTCTTTTATAAATACACATATTGCTCATAAACAAATCTCTGGCGAGATTGTTCTTTTACCCTGGAGTGTAACACTGGATTTTACATTTGCGCAAAATTGTGTATGGATAGTGACAAAGCAACTCCTAGCAATCTCTTGCATCCTTTCAGAAGAAGGGATCTAATTATGAGTAGAGAGAATATTCACACAGGAAAGCAAAAACAATGGAAAGGAATTGTTGCTATAAAAAGGGGAAGATAGCCTAGGGAAAACTGAGTAGGAATGTAAAGAAAAGGTGTGAATACGGCAAAATACGGCAGCACAATTCTACAAGATAAATTGTCCGCATGCTCTCTCCTACTTTGGGTGTTTCTGTTCAACAGTCAGGACAAGATTTTTTTTTTCACCTTAGAAGAAACCTAACCTTAGAAGAACAGCTACTGTCCGCTGAAGGAGTAGAATATTGTGAGTCAGGCAAAGCCCACTTTCAGGGAGAGCAGGAGGAAGAAGGAAATAACAGCAAATTATGGCAAAAGTGAGCCAGCAAGGAAGCGTCTCGGAAAATTAGGTCACTAATAGGCTGCCATAACCGGGCAACCCTATGTTCCCATTGAGACAGCAGTTTGAGGCCAAATCAGAGTGAAATACATTTTAATTAAGATACAGCAATTACAGTTTGAGCTAGAAGCCTCCAAAGAGGGACCCTGTTTGAACAAATCCCTTCCAGTCAGGGCTCCCCCCTATAGTTCGGAACCAACCACAGTATTAGTGTTCAGGGTCTTTCAGATCCAAGTCGGTTCTTTCCACAGTCTCCAAGTGTGTTCTTTATTTCTTATCCCATTTCTGCATAGTTGTCCTGCATAGCTCTTTTATACCCTTATGTTGTCTCTGTGGTTATTTAAAGCAGTCTTTGTGGTTATTTTTTTCTGCACAGTTGTCTGGCTCTTCTACTTCCTTACCTTGTGCTCTGGAATCAGTCTTGTGGTTCCTTTGTTTCTGTCTCCTAGGTTAAAGTCCATCTCCCCACTGGTGCTTATTAATGCTAAACTACCACAACTGTGAAGACTGAACATTTAAATGATAAAAGAGTAAAAATATTCCAATAACCCTCCAACTTGGGGGAGAGGTTCCTATGATGTGCAAGAACCCTGGGTATAACTGAGAAATGATGTCCAATGTCCCGTTGCATTCTGACTTCCCTTGTTTTCTCCAGGTGCTTGAAGTGGCAAGACTGGAGCTGTGACATAACTCATGGAGGTCTCTAACACAAATAATTGGAAAAATAACTGCATGATTCTCCACTAATACTACTCTATCTTTCCAGAATGTGCAAGGATAAATGCTCCAAAGAAGGATACTCTCATAAGAAAACCTCTGTAAACAAAATACCATATTAGCAGTTTTACAAAGGAAGTATAAAGTGAGAAGCTGAGTAGCTATTAGGTTAGACACATGGTTAGTGCATTATTTAGAAGACAAAATATATCTTTTGATAAAATATTTCTATTAAAATAGACAATAAATTTATTATGAGAAGAATAAGTCAGGTCAGATAATCAAAAACAGAAAAAAAAATTCCAACTGAAACTCCATCCAACTGTTTATATTTTAATTTTGTTGCAAGAATCTGGAAGGTGAAACTAGAAAGCAAGCACTTGTTCATATTTTTATGAAAGCGGAGAAGGTTCATGAGGGAAAAATGGAAAGTGATATATTTTTACTTCAGAAAAGGTAAATTCTTGAAGCAGCTTTTTAATATACACACATAGTGTGTCAAAACATGCAAGAACAAGTAGTACCTGAAAACTTACAAAGAATCTGTAGATGAAGAGAAGTAGAGTCCCTTAGCTTAGCTAAGAACACAAAGGAGTTCCGTAAGAAAAAAGAAAGCAAACATAAGAATTCATTCACATTAAAGTCAAAGACAAATTCAAGATAAAATGGATGGAGAGAATGGAGCTAAGGGGTGTGGGGTCACTACCAACTTTGCCCGCTGCCGTGTTCTCTCTCAGCACAGCCAGGAGGCCCGTGGAGCTCCTCTCCCTCCCACACGGCAGCTCGGGGGTATCCGAGCCCCCAGAGCACGACCTGGAGACACTCTGCAAGCTCCATCCCCCACTGCCCGACAGAGGTACCTCTCCAAGGTCTCCAAAGCACTATGTGGAAATGAACCACAACGATGAGTCACAGCTACTTTCACATGACTAGGTATCCATCATTCTTAGCAAGTTCTGCAGTCATGTTGTATCTAAAGCACCTGAAGCCACAGCTCAGTTAAAACTCTAAAAGATTTTAGGTGTCATTTTCAAACTCAGTAAAGAAAAACTATTTTCAGGCTCTGACTATCGTAGTTTAGCGAAATGTTAACACTTAAACAAAGTGTTATAAAGATAGTAATAAAAGCCATAATTAAATAAGTAAACAACCAAATAATTAAATTTTAACCCTGACATAAATATTTATATTGTGCAGGTGAAATCACATGTATGATTTTTAGACTATTATGCAAATAACAAGAACAAATCAAGAACTACTTTATATTAAATCGATGCTATTTCTCTGTATAGATAAACCCTAAGAAGTTGCAGTGAAGACAGAATGTGCAAAATGATTTCATACTGTGGAGAAAGAGCAGGTGTGTCATATAGACTGCACACATTCATATTTTTCTAACTTGCTCCGGATTCAAGAAAAAAAAAATCTGTATTTTCCATTATTTCCATTTGAATAGAATTTGCAAGCTAAAATATATACCAAAGTATTCTGTTGTCAGGGCAGTCTCTTTCTCTTGCTGATGTGCAAAAGGTGCATTGTTTCAGAAGTACATGCCATTCAATAAAACAGGAAATAGCAAGAAGCAGCATATTTATAAAAGTATTAACAAACATCAGTTTAAGACAGCACCAATACTCTCCGGGGAACATGAAAGTATCCTCTTCAGTTTGAAAACAGAAAAATCTCTGAAATATGGCAAATTGCCAGAACTTCTGACACGTCTGTAAGCCCATAAAGCTTTGAACAGAAGTCAGAATTACAACAGAAAGTGAGTCTCAACCCAAGAATGGAGAGCCTGCTTCTCTCTAATAAATTGCTTGCAACTTTCTGCACATTTGAATTTTATAGCTATAACACAGTATTACTGGAGTCATATGTTCGCTGTGTTCTTCCTTGTCAGGAAGCAGCATTTTCAGTTGTAAGTTGTGTTTCACTGAAGTCATAAATTAAAGGACTTTCCAGAATAATGTGAAGAACCATCCTTCGAATTTTATAATGCCTCATGTATTAGAATACCAATAAGCTTCTCCTGCACTTTAATGAGTAATTCTGCTGCTGAATAGGACATGCCAGCTGGATCTACACTGAAGTTAATAAGGACCTGACGGAGCTAAAACTGCTACTTAAGTTCAAGTATCATTGATACTCACTGTACAGAATAGTGCCATTTAAAGCAGTTGTTTTCACTGTCAAGTATAGAGTTGTCAGACCATTTGCTTCCTGCCCAGATGCAGTCCTGGTCTCAGATGTTAGAGAAGGTAATTCTAAATAAGAATTTCCATTGAAGGATGGAAAAAACAGTGTTGCATCTGCAATGAAAAAAAAAAAACAACCAAAAAAAGTAAACACAATTGTGTTCATTTAATACAAAATAAAACCAAACACATTCGAAAATATTCATTCTTTTAAACATCTCTGAATTGTGAAATCCAAAAGTCTGAATTCTGGAAAACAACCATGCTATTGGTATACATACAAATTAATTTGACTGTAAAAAAAAATCAAGTTAAAAGTCTGAAAGATATGGAAGCATCTGCATACTACTAAAAGTGAAATGATTACTACAGAAAGGACTGCTGTTACAAGGTGTGATAAAGTAAAGTTCAAACAATTATATCATTATATGCATATCCTTGAAGAACTTCTGTTCAGTTTCACACCCGTGAAATATTCATATTTGATTTATAATAAACAAATAGAGGTTTTCTTAATTTTTAGCATACTTGAATATTCTGGCTGGAAATTATGATGAAAATGCATAAAAAGAGCAGCACATACTGTCTTTCCTTTCAGGAGGGCACTAGACTATTCCTTCCTTTCAGGCGGTAAATTTTGCTAGATAGCATGGACCATGATTTTCTTACAGAAACAAACATTTTAATTAGAACCTCCTGGCTATAATATAGTTTTTACTGGTCAGAAATGAAGCCTTTTGAGGGAGGGCATAGGCTGTCTTTAAAGGTATTTCCATAGGGTCTTCTAAAACAAAGAGCTAAATTACAATTGTTGCCCTTGGACATTGGTCAATAAGCCATATTTGGGAAATTTCAAAAGACTTGGCAAATCTGAAGGACAGTTTATGAAGCAGCCTACCTTAAACCCTGAAGTTGCTCATCATGGTGTAAGCACATTGCCAATCATTTTACTTCTGATTATTTTGATTATCAAGAATGGAGAACAAAATCAGGAGGAGAATAAAATGATTTGCAAAAGAATAATAAGAAATCTACTTTGCTTGCTCAAAGAAACCAAGCTGATTTGTAAAATCATCAGACCTATGACTAAATCTTACATAGAGAAAATCCATTTCACATGAAATAATGAACTGCACCCACCCTGTTCAAGCTAAATAATCACAAGTTAAAACTTTAAATATGAAGGTTTACCACTCACAACTTTTATTATTTTTTTCATTATAGTTTTGTGCATAGGTAGGATAATAATGTCACCCAAGCAATAGGAAATAAAAATAATCAAGGAGAGGAAGAGTGTCTTCCCCAAGTCTTAAGCATCCTATTCAACCAATCCTCCTTAAGGACGATCCAGATTCATCACCAGGAACATGAATAAGGAACAAGAAACAAAACAAGCAGTGTGAGTCAGGTAGTATTTCTGTAAAGAAGTTCCTAATGTAATTAAATAAAACTATTCAAGAGATGTGTGACTGATTTTTATGCAGAGGTATGGATAACACGTGAATGTGCATTTTCAGAATTTTTATTCTCTCAGTATAAGAATGAACATCACTGTATTTCTTTTTTCTATTATTTTAGAGATGAAATCTGTTTTCTTCTCTATCATTCTTTATGGGACTTAAGAAGAACAAAACAAGAATGGAAGAATAAGAACAAATGAAAACCCATTATTCATGGTTAAACAAGAATGCTTCAAAAGTCACTCATTCAAATAAATAAATAAATAAACAAAAGGATATCAATAGAATGCAGGAGAAAAAGCAAATACTTTTTTTTTTTTTTTCCCCCCCAAATTGTAGACCTGGGAAAGTTAGGGTGATTGGAGCAAATGAGAAAAATATGGCATGAAAATATTGGTAAATGGGTGAAAGAAGCTGTGGTGACTAAAGCACCAGAGACAGATCTTAGCAGAGCTTAGGAGAAAGCTGTTTGTCTAATTAAATTAGGCTTTTCAAGAAAAACAGAGACCTTTCACACACAGGTGTTGTGTGGACAAGGAAATGCATTTACTTAGCAGCATTCTTCTTCAAATATAGTGCCTTCAAAAAATTCAGTGCTGTACAGTATTCCCTATACAGCATAACTTGCAGCTAAAACTACTAAAAAGTCTTTTTTGAGCAGTTCTCGAAAATACTCAAATATGCGATTCAATTTAGATTCCGCGTTAAAAAGATTATTCTGTGAACTTTCAGCTTTCACTAAAATCTGAAACATATTTCTCATTTCGCAAAAATGATTGCAGTGATGTGTGTCTTAGTATGAAAATAAAAGTGTAACTGAACTTCGAAATCTTTTCATGGACAAGATTTATCCTATAATAGAGGAATATGTGAAATAGAGTCATAGTCTTGACATTATAATCTAAACTTTTGCATCTCCTGATTTACTGGGGTTTTAACTATTCACTGTTCAATATATATTTACATTTTATATTTATTTTACTCATATATAAGTATATTCTACAAACTCTTTAAGGCTACAGTTTGATGAATAATTCCTTTAAGAAGTAAGATTCATTGATTCATAAGATTCATTGAATCAGGAAATCCATCCAAGATAAAATAATCTTGGATGAGGAATTCTTTTTAATCCAGATGTGTTTTACCATGCATCCCGCAGCCATCAGTACTGGCACAAGTAATAGACCATCTGAACAGCTAGAATGAAGAGCAAGGAAAGAAGGGCTTGCCAAATCAGCACTGATTACTGAATTATGCCCTACAAAAGCACATATAGTTTTGGCAACCCCACTTATAAGTCATTGTTTTAAGTAAGTTACAGTAACAGTAAGTTACTGTTTTATTTCTTTGCCCTGTGAACTCTGCCTAAAGCTTGTAACCAGAAGGTCATAATTCCTAAAAGTAGCTTGCACCACTAAGGCTTCCAAGAATATGAAGTTTTAGCATGATGTTTTTCAGAGCAAAAGGAGCTAAATGACAAAAACAAGCTGTTGTACCGATATATGTAAATATCTGATTGAAATCTAGTAACAAAATGGAGAAGAGCAAATGTTGCTAATTATGATTTAACAGTTTTAACTGAAGGCTCAAATTTTCTGCTGGGAAAAGAACTTAGCTGGGATATGACTGACGATAATTTTCATAATACACAGCACATTAAGAAAATATTTAGAAAAGTTCAACAAGTTTCTATTATGATTCTATTTCATTCTGCATTCGCTAGGAAATAAACAACATGGGAAAAACACAAACTGATGAATTGAAATCAGTCTGCTTCCACTTTCATACATAATTTTTAATTTGAACTGTTTGCACTTTGTGACAATTTTGGTCTAATATCAAATTCTATTGGGAAAAAAAAAAAAAGGAGACTTTTCTAACCTAGAAGATAGTAGAACCAACCAAGTGCATAAGCCACAGCTAAGCAAACTGAAGAAAAAAATAGAAAAGGAAATCATCTCCGGGTAGAAGAGAGAGAGCTGT
The DNA here is from genome assembly GCA_003342815.1 of Eudromia elegans. Classification (NCBI taxonomy): domain Eukaryota; kingdom Metazoa; phylum Chordata; class Aves; order Tinamiformes; family Tinamidae; genus Eudromia; species Eudromia elegans. Next base: position 461,501 of record PTEX01000285.1, read on the forward strand.
CCAAGCTGTCTACCATCGCAGATAACTCATCGCAGTCACCATAGATAACTGTCTTATACTGCCCACATCGCCAGTAACTACATCAAAGCTCCTTGGTCCTCCTCAGCAATGAAAAGGAATGGATAATGCTGGATGTGATTCACCTCAACTCACGATAAGAAGCTAAAATGGTCTGATTAAATTAGATTTGGATGAATCTCAAGCTAAAACTGTTTATTTCTCTCCACTGACTATGAAAGAATTTCAGGGTCATTTGCTCAACTGCAGACATCTACAAGACATAACTGAGCAATTCTCAGTCTTGATGGAAGCCAAGCTTAAGCAAAAACAAGCTACTTGATACAGTCATTATGGATGAAAGGGAACAGAGATAGAATTTACAGGATGCCAAATAGTTAGTTGGGGGCTCCTCCCAAGATTAAATTCTGATCCTCTGATTCACTTTATTGAATTACACATCCTTTGACACGGTACACATCCTTTTGACAAAAACCTGAATATTGACAGATACTGTGCTTGTTCCTCTTCTCCGTGACTCACAGAATACACTGGATGCACAGACGATACAAAATTGACAGCCAGCACTGCAGGTCTTTTTCAAATGATTCTGAAAGATCCAAGGACGGAGGCATTCCCAGCAAGCAGATTAACAGGAATATCAAGGGACTGATGAAAACGTGTCTTACTCTATCTCTCTCAAGCTCACGGAACATTTCAGACAAGCAAATTTAACTACTTGACAGTAATGCATTCTTTTAGCTTGTGTTCATGGTGGGCAGAGAACCAAATTTAAATAAATGTGATTCAGAAAATTTCTCAAGATAAGTCTGATGCAGAAAAAAAAATCTTACCTGGGTATTTCATAAAGCATCACCTACATCTGCAACAGCACAGAAGAACTATAACCATCTCCTCAATGACTGTAACTTTAGAAATCTAAGGAATAATTAATTAATTGACTTCAGCTGTTTCCAGGCAATAAAATATGGAACAAAATTAAACCTCATCCTTGCTGCTTTTATTTTTTTCCAACTCACAAAAATCTTTTCATTGCTGTAGCTGAACTCCTTCATTATGAAGCAAAATTCCTTATAGAATAAAATATTTTTTTTTTTTCTTTAGCAGGCCAGTCTGGTGCCTCATGGATAATATTCTCTGCTGTCAACTGGGAGATCAGAATTCAGATCACAGCCTTAATCTTTTACTTCACAGACTGCTTGGGGCTTAGCACGACAGAAAAACAAGTGTATTTAATCATGAGAACTCAGAGGAGGCACTCAGAGGCAACAGGTCAAATAAGCAGTCCTTAAAGTAGAATATCATTCTATCTCATCTTCATTGAAAGAATCTGCCATACAAGAGTAGCACGATTACATGAAAAGAGTTATAAAAATTCTGGGAAAACAAAGCATATGATGCCACTAGAATTTTTTTCTGAGTTTTCCCAGCATCCTGGTTAATAAGTCTCTGAGAGGGTACAGTGAAACACAGCAGAGAAGAAGGGATGGGCATGGGATGGCTTCCCTTGTGAGAAACAGACCGGGACTCCTTACCCAGGGTAAAACCCACAGAGGAAAAGGTGCATATGTGAAGATGATTCTATGTCTTGGAATTTAGGATTTTTCACAGAATGTGTAGCTACTTTGCATAATTTGTTGACATAGGACTTTACAGGAGTTTATATTTTTGTGGGTCAAAAGTATAGAAGATTTTGAGAAAATTAGAGCTAAATATGGAACAACAAATTCAACCAGACCAGAAGGTTTAGTGGAACTGCAAGTCAGGAAATCTTCAGACCACTAGCTGCTTGAAGCAGAAGTGACACACACTCTAAGCATGTGTTACTGGTCTCACCCACAGAACTGTATGGAACTAGACGAGCCACCAGACCAATCTGGGTGGCAGTTTTTGTGTGACTTGCTTTGCTTTCCTCCTCATTACTCAGATCACAGCATGGAAAATAGAAAATATGTACCCTGTTTATCAAAAAGGACATAACGATTCCGCTGTTACCTAAAACACACACAGACCACATTTACCTACCGCCTAGATCTAGAGTTACTCTGCTTTTGACACTACCTACACAAGTAACTAGTACAAGCTTTGTAGATCAACCCAATACAGACTCTATTAGTTTTATTTCAAAAAAACCCCCACAAAACAACAACAACAACAACAACAAAACCCCATTCTATAAGACCTCACAGACTTATGAAATTATTTCCTTAAACACCGAACGATCCAATAGTTAGCTGCACGTTTATCTAGCAGAATTCAGAGAGAAGCAGCTTCATGTTCATATACTTTGGGAGAAGAGGAATAACAAAAAGAATTTGGTTCTGCACTCCTATTTTGTGAGTCTTCTTGTTCCTCTTCAGATTTCACATTTCAGGAAGGTAGAATGACTTTTTTTTTGGCCTACAAATGAGCCCAGTTACAGCTTCATCAGTCTTCAGCAGGTAGTAACTCAGTATCTTCAGCCAACTTTTGTTTATTTGTAAGAGGGAGAAAATGACCTGTCTCACAGAATAATATGAAGCTTATGCAATAATGGCTATGAAACAAGCTATGGTGTCTAGCTGAAAGATGCTGTGTAATTATTAAATGGTGGTATTATTTATGGATATTACGGAGACTGGAAACAAGAAAAAGAAGGGAGAAGGAGAAGGAAAGGGAAACAGTGAAACAGATTGACAGCAGGAAGGAAAAAGCAAATAACTCATACTCAGTTCAACAAGATTTTTGTAGTATCACAATACAAGAAGGTATATATAAAAGAATATTAAGGATAAATCACTCAGTAAACACACCCTGTCACCCAATCTGTTGGTCTTGGGTGCTAGCATCTACTGCGTGGTGAAAGTAGGAACAACCCAGTAATTTCCAGTCCAACTCCACAAACAAAATTAGCATCTCATTTTGCTAGTACCTGTTCTTAGTAGAAACAACCTAGTAACTCACCTCTTCCTGTCTCATTAGTTTCACCTCCACAATTTATATTTTGTTCTTCACAGCCTTCGATTTTTGAAGTGAAATAATCCTCCTAATTGATAGCACTATCTAACCAGAGGTACATATTTTTGCTTTATTAGATAAAATGAAGATGCTATTCTAAAGAGTTCATGATTCAGGGACTTTGTTTGAAACAGCCTCTACATTCTAATTAACTGTGTGGTTAACTCTTCCCCTGAATATGCCATAGAGGAAATATACTAATACAGACTTTATTCAAGCACATATTTGCAGAATCTTAACTTTATTGCACATACATCACACAAAATCATATCTATGAGGGAAACAAAGGTCTTTCTTATCCTCATTTATATTCTCAACCTTTCCCAATTAAAGGGAAAAATCTCAGGGTAAACTTTTAATATCAAACCTTAATTTACACTGGAGTTCCAATAGCAGACTGTCACACTATTTTCCTAACTGTCTTCATTTAAGGTTACTATCATGTGTCATGGCAAATTTTAATGAAGCAAGGACTTTTAAAAATCTTTTGAAGATCACTCAATATAATAGTCCTGCAAGATATCACAGAGGGGTACAGGAATATCAGTTTTCACATTTTTGATTCTAGTCTAATGAAGTGGTAGAAAACTATTGTTTGGGGCAGGGGAAAGGAAAACAGCTGTCAGGGTATTTCAGAAACTCCAATTTCCACATGTATTAGAGGTAGGATATTTCTCATTGTGATAAGAATTGTAACATAAATATGTATCGCCCAATAGCTTCATTTTCTAGTATTGTAAAGCACATCTAAGCTAGAGGTGTTCACGTAATATTTGTATGTTTCTAATTCTCATGTTTATCAAAATTCTAGGGCCTTTTTGCTTTATGAGAAAACAATGTATTGTCAGTCACTTTACTCTTATTTTTGCCAGCTAATTTTAGTTTTATTCTCTATAATTGTCCCTGGTACATAAATTAACATTCCTCTCCCTAAGGATCACAGCGATACATGTGAAGTAATTATCTAGAAAATTTTAATTCAGAGAAATATTCAGACTTCTCAGTATGAATCATATTTAGTCAGCTGAAGAGGAATTTTCCATCTGGTAACACTGTAGACAAATATTTTTGTGGGTCTGTCACCAATAACAGATGAACAGTATTATGTGTAAAGTAAAAGCCAAAGTAAAAGCTGTAAATTTAATTTTAAGCACACTGAATTTAATATGTTCATAAAAGTAATGATTATTTTTCAAAAGTTGCAGAACCCATTTCCCAAACAGCTCAACTTAAAAGTTATTGATGAAAACTGCACACAAACTAACTTCCCAGCTCAAAGCTGGTTACTTTATTCAGCCATATTTATAATATTGCAATACTGCTTTTATGTATTTATTTTTAATATGTGCTGCTTCCAGGAATCAGGTGAAGATATCTGGAATATTCTGCATTTTTCACACTTGTCTCAAAAGGGACAAACTAACCTTTTTAAACCTAAAATTTAGATAGGAAATACAGATATAACTTATGTACTATATTCTAGTGTTAAAGACAGATGGTAACCACACCGATTTGCACACTATGTATTCAGCCTGTTTTCTATGTCTAGAAACTAGTTAGTTTCACTAACTCACAATTCTTAATTATTTTGCTGAGAAAATCTGTCTGAATAGCAACTTCTCAAAAAAATGATGGGAGGTTTAATCAAGCTAATGCATTCATATCTTACAGGACATTTTCAAAGACAGCAAAAGGAAGCAGTAAAATGACATTAACATCACTGAAAAAGGAGTTTTGAGTCCAGAAGTGTTTTTAAATGTGAGCCACAGGAATAAAAGCAGCACATACACGGGGAAGAAAACCCAGCACGTAAGAGAGAAATTTTTCACTCAGAGGCATAAAAGGCAGGGGGAATTAGTCTAAGTCTGAATAGGAGAAAGAAAATGTTACACCTGAGTGAACTACTTAGATCACAGCCCAGTGTGTCTATCAGAAGTACAAACTGTGCTGGACAAACTTTCTCTTTACTTCAGACGACCTTATTGACCTCCAGTTTGGAAGAACAGACCCTCCTCCATATCTAAAATACCCATCAACGGAAGGACTCGGAGAAATCATTTCTGGTTACAGGTGAGAGGAGCAATTGCCTTGCTGAAGCCATTAAAACCTACTGAGCTTGGAATGCATAGCAGTGTTCCTTCCCCTTTTGATTTGGATCCATGCTTTGTACAAACAAAGGATACAAAATACTTTGGCAAAAGAGAACACACAGATGAGCTATTCTACATTGTGCTTGAAATCTGCATTTGTCTGCCAGTACATACACACTTCTTGACAAGCCAGAAAGCACCATTCGGTACAAATTATTACATTTTCATTAGAAGTTTAATATTTATAAATCAACTGCTTTTTTTCTCCCAGCAAATGCTGAGGTCATTTCGAAAGCAAGCTGCAGCTTGTCACAATCAGATGGCTTTTATTTTTTTTTTAAGTGTAGACAGCTCAGTAAAAAAAGAAAAAAAACCCAAGTTATTTATTTTCTCCAAGTTGAAAAAATCTGATATATCCTAATATATTCTATTAGAATATTACTACATTGTTACACATGAAGCTGAAAAACAGTAAGGGATCATGCCTGCACAGGCAATTTCTCAGATATTTATGCAAGAGATAAACATACCCAAGAGACAAATACTAATTTCTCATTACATTTTGCAGAGCTATTAGAGTTTCAATATACAGTATCTGTACCCCAATAAGAAAAACAAATAAAAAAACCACAAACAAACAAAAAAATGAAGTCCTTCCTTTTAAAGGCAAGATTTTCTGATTACCTTCTCTTTCCTCATCATGATTTTGGGATGCATATTCTCATCCATGCCATGATTTGGAGATTAATAACTTACCTCCTGTCTCATATTGATTTTAGATTTGGCTTCAACAGTTTTTCAGCTAGCAGCTGGTCAAATGAGAACTGTCCTGAAGTAGAGAGGAATGCAGGAGCTAAGATGATAAACGGTCCTATGTGATTTCAAAGATTCAGTATCTCTCAAGCTACCAGGGATACTCTGCTACATCCATCAGTGGAAAGATAAAGAAACTTTTCAGTTAGTATTTTTATTTTTGACTCTAGAATTCCTCAGAAAATCTTATCTAACAGTACGATCCAACAGTCATGAACCACACCTTGTTTTACTCAAAATAAATGATCTATGTGCTACAACAATCATTAATTTGCAGAATGGGTTCAAATCTCAAATGCCTCCTCATATAAACTAATCTGACTTTTACACAATCTCTGGTCATGCAGCAAAACAGAGCTATAGTCTCACCTACCGGTAATTAAACCACACAGCTTTTAAGGACTGCTGTTTTGTCTTGTGTTCCATTTATCACTGACCTATGGAAGATTAGACAACAAATTCCCAGTCATTTTATACCAGCCTAACGTTGTGACCTAACATGTTGAAATTTGAAAATCTTTCCCTTGCTGTTATACTGCTAAAAATTAGCAATAATCTAGAAGGGGTTAGTTAGTGTGGAGAAGAGGACACTCAGGGAAATCTTTTAACTCTCTACAGCTACCTGAAAGCAGGTTGTAGTGAGGTGGGGTTCAGTCTCTTCTCCTAAATAACATCTGATAGGACAAGAGGAAATGGTCCCAAGTTGTGCCAGGTGAGGTTCAGGTTAGATATCAGGAAAAACTTCTACACTTAAAGAGGGGTGAAGCACTGGAACAGGCTGCCCAGGGAAGTGGTGGATTCACTGTCCCTGGCAGCGTTCAAGAAACACATAGGTGAGACACTTACAGACATGGTTTAGTAGGCATGGGAGTACAGTTGGGCTCAGTGATCTTGAAGGTCTTTTCCAACCATAGGGATTTTATGATTCTATCATTCTAAGTAACAGAATCTAAAAGAGATACTCTGAGAAAAAAATTGAGAGCGCAGTCCTTTTTTCCAGCTCTTTGCCAAAGACAACACAAAGGACAGAAAAGGAGGAACTCTGTTATATAATAACAAACAATCACTAACAAACACTTTTTAACATGGCACACTGCTTTAATAGAGGGAATTTTATTTAAAGTCACTGCCATGGATTTTGCTGCTTCATCTTTGAGATCTACTTGCACTATAAAAGTATGCATTTTCTATACATTTTTCTCAACCTAATGAGCAATTGTATAACAACCTTACAGCAATGTCACAGCTCAGCCACTAACAACATATAATGTTATGGTTTTCTTGTACATGATTAAGAGAAAACAGTGAATGAATAAAGCAACAATGAAACCCCCTTTACAGCTATTTCTAAATAGATGCTCTCCATTTGCCTTACTAAAACTTCCTTAGCTATAAATAATCACCTATCAAGTTATTTTATTTTCAAATATGACAAACCTGAGTATGTTACGAAAAAACAAGGCCAAAATGAACTAGCATTCAGCCTAGCTAAGATACGGTTGTAAGGGGGTAGCAGCACTGATCATTCTTCTGAAAGAAACACCAACTCAAACACTGCTGAAAGGAAGCTAACATCAAAATACGTTCACTAAAATTTGCCCCAGGATAAGTAACATTTGCCCTTTTGTTCTGTGATATCTATATATTAACACAGGCTCATTCTCTATATTTACTTGGTTTTTTTTTCTCTTTGTACCATATTTTACCCTGAGTCACACCTCAGGTGTTTTCTTACTAACAGTCTCAATGCTGATGCATTTCAGACTGGGAAATGTAATTGCCTTTCAGGGGTTTTATTATGTTAATTTACTAATATACCTCTTAAAAAGTACCATAACAGATAAACTGCAGGTAAATGATCCAAGACAGATTTAATCTAATTTATCTACTAAATCACTTTAATTGGTTTTGACTGTCAGCTGTTACTTCTACTTTTTTAAAAACAAAAAGGAAAACTCTCATTTTAAAATATCCCATTTTCCTGAAGCCAAATTATCTCCCACAAACTCAAAAACAACTGATCAGACAAGCACTTTTTTCAGTGCTGTGCCTTAAGAAAAGAACTCACAGCAAATCAGGTGTCATTAATACACAATTCCAGTCTGCAGCTTTGGTTGTGAAAGACAAAATAACAAGCACCTGTCATCTTGAAAAGAGCTCTTAACCTTCCTGTATTATCTGTACTATCTAATGGTTAGCAGTCTAGGGTGCAGTTGAGCAGTCAGATTGATTTAAATTCATATTTATTTTAATGTATGTTTATAAAAAAATCAAATTGTCATTTGGTTAATTTTTTCTGCAATGCACACTGATGCCAGAAACAGTGGCTTCACAGTGGTAAAAACAGTGGTAAAAAAAACAAAACAGAGCTAAATATGATAACAACTGCAACCACAAAGTGTAGACAGCTATTATTAACAATATATATAATGACAAAAATATATTTAGTATCTTTTTGTATCTTGGACCAAGAGAACAAAAAGATATTTCTTTATGCACAGTTTGTAAATAAATAACAGATGCTAAAACCATCATTATATACAGTGCATTCTTCCAGCTGCAAGCAGAAACTGCTTGTAAAGAAGCTTCATATTGATTTTTAAAGAATAAACTATGGAAAATAAAGCCATTATTATCATTCACTATTCATCATATCACTATTCATTATCCATGTTATTTCAAGAGTAAAACATTTTCAGAATTATATGCACAGATGAAATGAGTTTGTAAATATTACTAGCAATAAGAACACGCAGTAGTGGTCTTGCACAGTTATCACTTTAGTTTTCTTGGATATTATTTGTCTAAGATTTTTTTATCAAATGGAATAAAAATATATTTCTCTGTACAGCATGCACTGCTGTCTCACGTGCTAAATTATTCAATAGCCCTCCTGTTCATACAGGAACATGTCTACCTCTCAGCAGCACTGTCTTTAAAGGTGAATATAATTCATGCCTCAATCCTTGCGAGTTTTTTCTTTTTTTTCTTTTTTTTTTTTTTTTTTCATGAACACTACCATTTTATGGTAGAAATTAAACATTTTGATGCAGTTTATTTTATGATAAGGACATCAGAGGGTATATGCCAGTGAGCAAGGGGAAATTACTCATTGGAAATGAAAGCATGAAATTTTTTCTCTGCTTGATCTGAAATTGAGGAAATAATGGGAATGCTGGAAATGCAAGTTCATTTACAAATTCGATGTAGTAGTTTAAAATGTTACTGCCTTTCAGCTGTTCAGTACTATGCCCTCAGAGAAGATACGCTAATCATGTGAATGGTAAATATTTTCAGTGCACATTGAAAGAGGCTAGCTTAAATCTTCTTAAAATGAAAGCATTAAAGAATCAATTGTTACTAACATGGATTACAGTAATATCCTAAATAAGGTGAACAATGATACAGCAGACTCGGAGTTTATCAAGACTGAAAAATCCCTTAAAGCAAGCCTTTTGCTTCATGCCCAGAGCTCTGCGTCTCCAAGTGCTATAGGAATATTTAGTGTTCAATGACTTACTTAATATAGTTTGAAAATTCTGATAGCTCTTCCCTAAGCCATAAAATGAACATCGTTTGAAGGCAGGCATGAGGAAAACACAGCTTTACAATGGACCAGTACACATCTGATGTCTTAGGTATCTCAAAATAAGCTAAAACACATATTCAGCAAAAGCTTCTATTGTATCTGTTTCTGCTTCTTGCTTAACCAATGCATTCTTCATTTGATTATATTTTATATTAGTACAGTACAGAGACTGTGGAAGTGCAATTAATTTTTTCACATTTATACTTGTCTTGTATATGGCATTTTAGTATGATCCCCTTCAGAATTTTTCACAGAAAAATAAGCAACTAACTCAGTTATAACACAAACAATTCTTCAATGGTTACATTTTGATTATCCAAATGTAATCACTGATTCAATAAATAAGAGGAGTAAAATGCAACTGCACATTTCTCTTCTAGATTTGGTTTTTCAAAGAGAATTTTTAGCAATATCACCTCTTGTGACAAAGTCTGTCATAGGTCCGACACAAGTAGTCATATGGAGCTCCAACCTCTCTAGGTATGACATGAAATACTGTTGTAAAATGTACACTGAAAATTTATAAAATTGAATTATCATATCCAAAAAAGCAGTACTAACACGCTTTATTACGTAAGTTCAGAAACTGACAAGCAAGTAAGAAAATTAATATTTACAGATCAAATTTGACTATACCCACTTGACTCAGGAAAAAAAATGCCTGTTGCACATACTCATACAGTCATCACCAGACTGAGAACTGTTATGGGTCGGACAGACTACAGATGCTTCCTCACTGTACCTGAGCAGGGAAGAAAGCGGTCTAGACAATTTTACACCCTGTGAGGTACAGAGATACATCACAGAAAGACAAACTGAAGTGTCTGGTACCACATACTTAACAGATTTTGTTTATTTTTCCACTTTTTTTGACCAAAATATCTGAAGTCAACTTATGTGATAGCTGTATTAAACTAGATTGTGTCAGCAAACTCAGTGGACTGGTTATGAAAATACAGCTGACATTCCCATTAACAGCATGAGATGGGCACTTACTAATGAAAAAGAGAATACGTTTTGGTATCATTTCTGTCTTGAAATTGTAGACAGCTGTCTTGGAATCCATTATGATTAGAAACTTTATCTAAATATGCTAGTTTTTCTCTAGCAATTCTACATGTCTGAAATGTTCATCATTCTTACCAATAAATATGTTAGTTATTCCCCTCAAAATGGATTAAAACAAATATTACTGTATAGAAATATTAACACAGAACACCAAAAATGAATGGAAATACTATAGAATAGTTTGTAAAATCTGAAGAGAGCAACTGATTTGAAGTTCTGTTACAACTTGACTCATTAAATACATACTATATATATATAGTTATGGCTACTTTTATCATACTCTGTCAAAGTGCCCCATGATGGTATCACAGACAAAGCAGAGAAATGATATAAACAATATGACTATTTGTATACAAAATACACAGAAGCAATGAAGCAAGTGCCTCGTGACAGATAGTGTCCCTTTTTTGAAATGTGCTTAAGTTTTAAATGTGGGATTGTGAAGTTTGATAAAGACAAATTCTAATGCAACATCCTATACCATATCCCCTTAATAGACAATTTTATTTAAATCATTTGATGAAGCTGCCGCTTGACGAAAACGATTCTGAAAAAGCCTGGCAAGGGATGATGGATGGCTGAGGTGGCAGCTAGACAGACTGTCATCAAATCCAGTGACACGTGCAGCTGCTTAAGCAAATAGTGCAGAGTATCTGGATTCTGAGGTATTGCCAGTAATTGATGCTAGCGTAGAGAAATATTTTTTTTTTTAAACTTTGTTGGTATCTGTATCTGCTAGATTCATTCCTATTATGTTCAGACCTTTTTGGAACTTCTGAAGAATGCACTTTTTCTTGAAGAAATCATATACTGAGCCTGCAGTAAGGTAGCCTGAGAGATGCATTAGAATAGAGTGTAGAACATCACCTTTACCTTAAAAACCAATGCTGGATGGTGAAGCAAAAATAGAGGTGCACTCAATAAGCAGCTGCTCAAAGGCTTTTTAATCTTATTATTTTCAGAACAAATACAGCCGATTGCACTGCAACTACTGCTGACTATATATAATGGTAGTCTGCTTTGAGCATGAAAATGGACAAATCCAGCAAAACCTCTTTTGTCTATTCAAAATAAAGAGAGGACATGACAGTCTCTTGTTTCCATGGAGGAAAGAATGGCACAAACCCTGGAATGAGAACAGCAGTCCACAGGGGCTGAAAGATCTCTGTTTTGTTTGGGCTTTATTACCATGTGAAGACTGGCACTCACAATTAGCCAGAATTTCCCAGAAATTAAAATGAAGCAGCAGCTGCATCACCGTGGGATAAACTAAGCCTGCTATATTTTGCAGCATGAGTTAGCAAACAAAAAGAAAGGGCAGAGCAACTGGGAAAGGTGATGTTGTAAGGTGTAGGTGTTGGGTGACACCTAAGAGAAGAGTGTCTGGTTACATAAAATTGTAAATGAGGCACTTGTGATTTTTCTTTTTTGTCCTAAGTTTAACTTTATGTTTAAGCAAATAAACAACAATAGCTGTCCTTAGAAGACCTTCAGGCATGTTCAAGAACTTTCTCTTTTAACATTTCTTTATGTCTGGTGTCTTTGGTGAGCATCTGAGGGAAAATTCTTTTTTCCTGTATCTTGGCATCTACGGAGAATTCAAAGTGTCAGATAAAAGTAATAATGAAAAAAGAATTTCTGATGTTGTTGACTTGGGGTGATACCGTAGCCCCAAATAAATGGGGCGTCATTATCAAATTTGTTTTTTACTATTTATTAGGGTCAAAAGAACCAAAATAATTTTTGAGTTATATGCAGATCCTAGCTGGCTAGCCAAATTTCAAATGAACTAGACTAGTATTTTCACACTATGTAGCTTCACCATTTCATGGCCATGAAACAACAGCTGATTCTCTGATTACCCTCCTGAACCATCTTTATTCTACCGGGTGAGTATCAGTGATTACTGTGAGGTGTTACGATGACACACAGCACTGCAAAGCTCACCGCTCCACCTCCAGCTTGGGCCCAAGAGGCGCCAGCACAACACGCTAGTGTCAGCACCCAAACCCAAATCTTGGCTTTGCTCTTTGAGCTTGGCTTTCCCGAACAGCCTCGCATATGCTCGGAACTGGACAGACTTGTTCTGTCCTCAAACACACATGGCACAAGCCTGAACCATCTTTAGAGACCCTGCAGATCCACAGGCCATGTGCCATAGAAACATCTGTCAAACTAATTCAGTTACTAGGGGATAGCAGTTAATCAAAATTATTTTCAATATTTTCAGATTTTCAAGTTATTATTCACTTTTTGAATTGAACTTGTTTTCAGTCTACTTTCTACAGCTTTTTATAAAGGTGTCACAATTGTTCTTGCCTTAGAGATCTCCCATTGCTGAAGACTCTGGCCTAGATGTTAACATTTGAAGTCCAGCATCTCCCACAACAACACTCACTGTCTTGCACTCCTACAAGTTAGTTACATTTTCAGTTATTGAATATGGTTTGGTAATTAGACTTGGAAAAAAGAATGTATAAATAAGCAATTACCTTTACTACCGTTATTTTTTGAGTTACAATATCAAGCCTGTGTTGGTTTAAGAAGATACCTTTTCATATTTCCTGAATTCACTTAGCGTCTAAATGTTCTGTCCAAAATGCTTCCTGTTTTTCTTGACACACATTGAAATTTTTACATTATTTTTTTCTAGATCCATCTAGATCCATCTCCATTGTGAAATGCATATTACACTTTGAAGATACTACAGCATCTTTTCTATTTTGCATGTAATGAGAAGCCCCATTTTTTAAACTGCATTTTAGCCCTCATTACAAAAATTTGTAGAGAATAGCTTACTAATTCCTAAGTTTTCTTTTCCTGATATTATCTCATTTTTAATTCTCAGCTCTTTCTTTTGGATCTAGTTTAAATTCACTAAATGTAATAAAAATTTACAGCACTTTCAGAGACAGTTCCCATGCAAGCTTTTAAAACAATTTCTGTAATTTCTTATCGCGTTTAACACAAACTAAAAAGAGTATAATAGGCTTCCAATTTTGAAAACTTTTTTCATTTTCAGCTTGACTATGTTGAGAAATTTGAGTCTTCAGAGGTGTGCTCTGAATAAGAATCCCCTTTTGATTATGAGAAAAGAATAGCTGCAAAACAGTTGTCACATCATGTGGGACACTATGCATTTTGACTAATTTATGCTCCCCACTTCTTCCCCAAACTTTAAGCACATGTAAGAGAGTATTCCTAAAGGAGATTCATCTTACCTGCCTTGAGCATATAAAGGTCAACTGCCTTTTGGACTGGACTGTTTCTCTTGACCATGAGTAGCCCAGATTTTGACGGATAACTTTTTGTTTGACATCTAAAGTTGGAAGAATAAATCTCATCTGAAGTACCTTGGTTTCTTGTGGGGCTGACAGCGATTAATCCAGAATGGGAAATACATTTCTTAAATATGCAAAACCACAATATTCTTGTAAACATCAAGTGCAGTGTGCATTATGCATATATCAGGGTACAGTAGAAGAATAAGAGTCCTATGTTTGACACTGACAAATTACTTACCCTTAGAAAAATCAATTAAGCCAGATTTTTTAAGCCACAAATTTTCTACTGAACTTTAAACATGATAGTTGGTGTTTACACAGACCTATGCCTGGTCTATAAATATGTAAGGTATAGCATTTTTATATGCATTTATAAAAGCAATGTTATTCCTTTGTATTTACCCACAGAATAGAGAATTATAGAGAATTTTCACCTGCCTGACCACCTCAGGCAAGATCTTTGTATATTGGTATCACTCAAAATTTATGCCTTAAAAATGGATTTTCACTAGATGAGATAAAAGTGCCGTAGGAGAATCCATCAGTTTAAGAACAAAATACATTCAGGATGAAGGGTGGCAGAGATACAAAGTTCTGTTTGTTAGAAAACTTTCTTTTAGTTCAACATCATAAATTCAATTCTAAATAATAGAAGAGAACAGGATGTTGTAATTTGGGAAACTAAGTCCATGGGACTTCATCTGTTTTTCAAACCACAGTTAGAAATTTGAGAACAGTGCTTAGGGCTACTGACATAATAGTCTGACCTAAGAACAAAAGAAAATTATATACACATTCTAGAGCTTACTTTCACCTTTTTAGGGAGGGCTGCATTCCAGCAACTATATACGGCCAATACTGACAGATTGCCATGCACAGGACTAAGCTATCGCAGCTTAGGGTCAGTGCAGTCACACCTACCTGTGCAAAAACTACCTATCTGTGATAGCAACATAGCTCTATCAGTCTTGAGGAACTGCACGTTTCATAGATGAACTATGTTTGATTTGAGAGTGATTTAAAATATTATGGCTGCTAATCTCTAGACTCCTCTGTTTAGATAGCTCAATACAGTATTTTACAAAAGTCACTGCTACTCAAAAAACAAAAAGTCAGTGTATAGTAGAAAAAAGTTACTTGATCAGTGTTTAAACATGTTTTTTCAACTTTTGTTGAACTTTAATTTCCTGAATCCTCCACACTGTGAAAAACAAAGTCTTGAAATATTATCCTCCCTAAGTGAGTCTCATTAGGAACATGATTAATAGAGTAAAATAACTCTACAATACACTGCAAGGTTAGTTTGATCAATTGGTATGGCAAGTATAGTCTCCTAGCCAATTTTATAGGCTGATAATAAAAGAGACACATTTTTTTCTTTTAAAATTACACAACGCAGCCTCACTGGGTATCAGCCGCAGAGATAACTCAGGTCAGTGCTCACAGAATGTCTCAGGTGAATGAGCAGTGCAGACATAAACACATATGGCATACCCTCCCTCTAGTTCACTGGGTCCTAACGTAAAGGAAAAGCAACGCCAGGCCGAAGTCTGTAAACATCTCTTATTTCATATACGAACAATTTGAATGCCAAACACTTGCTTCTTGAAAGATAGGAAAATGTGTTTTCAGCCTAAAGGCTTTTCCTATTCTCACGTTCTGCATGTTTCTTTGGAAGAGAAAGCTTTCCTCCTGTTGAGGCAAAACTGGATACATAACACCATATATCAAATAAAGGTATAATTAAACAGACAGAATGCCAGGAGCAATCGCTTAGCTGCTTAACCTGCTGTCAAGCTGTACTTTGCTACCTTCAAACTGCAGTAGTTACAACATTGCTGAGGAAATCTGCATTATTCACCTAGGAGTGAAGAATGTTTGCAGTGTCCTTAGTTCTCATATGCCCATGCATCTTATTTTTTTGCCCTAGCACTAGTTTTCCCAATTCAACTTTCCTTTTTTACTAGTCTTTTATAAACGCATGCTCTCTCAGGCAAAGGATTTAAGTGATTTACACAGTGTTACACCAAGGGGGAAGAAATGTCCGTGTCCCCAGAGCAGCCACACTTTTAATCAAATATAGCTCATAAATCACATTTACAACTTTCAGAGCTCAATCAATAGGATACTTTATAGTCTATAACAAAATTATCTGGAAAGAAGTAGCAGTAAAAGAGGGATGCTTGCGAGGGACCACACACATCTAGGCTCTACCCTGTCTACCTTTGGGGATTAACCTGCCAATTTTAACACTGAGTGATCTGTCCCAGAACTCTAATGCATTTATAAGCAACGTACAGTTGCCTGATAATGAAGCATTCCAGGAGGCCATAATCAATAGTACCAAAGCACAGCAAGTTTCCTGTTCTACTTTGCCCTAGTTTGGGGACAATTATCAATACTTTTCTCACTAAACTTTAGATACAGACTTTTGCTCTCATGGGCAAAAGTTTTCATGGCTTTGCTAACTCCAAACTATAAAATTTCTCTGAAACTCTAAGCAAATCATAGAACACCAGGGATTTCTGAGTGCTATTTTAGTTACATGTCTTCTTTAACGTCAGTTTGCATATCCAGTGGAGCCACTTCCTCAGCAGATATTTAATTTGCATATGTTGTGCAATCTCCTCTGTAAAATGTAGTAAAAAATATTGCATTATGTAATGAATACAAGTTGCTATTTGCACAGTAGTCAATCTAGGATTAACACAGAGCAGTCACTATCAAATTCCATGAATCAAGCTAAAATACCTACCTAGCTTCAATGCAATGTAGATAACTTTCTCATCATTTTTGCAGTATGAAACAGAAAATGAGAACTTAATAATTATCTCATATCGAGATAATGATTCAACTTCAAAACTTGTTGCCTACTCATATATTCTATTCATACATATGTACTATATGTATTTTGTGTTTAAGATTTTTTTTTCCAAGCAAAAGACACCATGATAATTCTTACATTTTCTGCTAAGAGCATAAGACATAAAATATTGTTTTGCAGTTTTCTCCCAAATGCAGAATCCCAGAAATAAAAGGACTTTAAAAAACGGATGTAGAACATATATTCAAAAAGCACCTATAGATCCAACATCTCAAATAATTCAATTGCTTCCCATTTCCTTCCAAGTTAACATAAATAGAACGCCTGTGTGAAAACAACACCAAGAAAGGCGGACCAGTGAGCTGGTACACATCTTTAGGAAGTAAATGAATACAGACGCTTCCATAAAGGTGTAAGTGGGTGCCCTGCAGATGTTGCATAAATATTCAAACTGCATATATATTTCAGCAATACAAAGAGGCTTTAGCTAAGTGGTCTCTGAGTGATCTACTGTTTAATAGCAAGTTGTCATTCACATGAAAATAATCTTAACAGACTTAGTTAAGACAGCTTTGCCTTTTGTTGTTTTTGAGACATCTGCTGGAAGTAGGGGCAGAGATCCAAGTGATCTAATTTTCTGAATCTGGAGCACACTAAACACTGAATATATGAGAGCTGTTACCAGCACCTATGCAATAAAAAGAATAAAGATCAGAAAATAGGACTGATACATTAAGATTGGTCATGAAAATGTAGCTCCATTACCTCTTTCAATAACTTCACATGGAATTTGTATAGACATCGTGTAAATCCAGGAGACAAGTCTGTCACAGCCCAGATGTCTGCTCTCTTGCTGAGTGCAGATAAACTTTACTGATATGTCTACTGATATGTCTAAGAATAAATATATTAAGATCCTAGATGTGATTGATTCTTTAATGTTATTGGTTCTTTAATGGGTTGAAACAACATTTTAATTGAACCCTACAATAATTTTACTTCAAGGAGGTAGGAAGAAATTTGTTTGACACAAAAAGTGTATATGATAGCTGTCAAATAACTCTTGACTGAATTTAATGTCAAAATCCTCTATTTCTGTTTTGATAGGCTAGGATAAAAGATGTCAAAGTTGCACTGCTATCACAGACTTCTTGGGATATCTCCATTACTAGCAAGAAAAATTACCCTTGAACTTCAGGTCCTATGGATATCTGATGAAGGTAAGTGGCTCTGTTTTGTGAAGTCCGCCCTATGGCATATTAAGGTTTTCCAAGAAAATGCTTATCCAGCATTGGGCACTGAGCCAGCAGCCATGGTGTGATCAAAAAGGCTATCTGCTCATTTATAAAGCTTCTTCATTACTTGTGAAGAGATTTAAACGTTGGATGTGGAGGAAGGAAGCAGAGAATCTGAACTCCTGCGACTAACAGGTTGAGTCCTGCCTGACATCCATATGAGCAACCAATAAGAGCCTAAATATAAATACTTATCTGAAGTTAAGGGAAGTCTGTAAAGGTATTTTGTTGTATGGAGCCTTTGATTTCCCACTTCTGGTATGAGGGCGAAATGCCTGTTATGGTGTTCTGCAGAGCAGGTAAGTGAGATGTTGCAAATATGATTTGGTATTGGGTGGTCTGCGGATAGTTTCCAGACACAGTCTACTCTTACAGATGAAGAACATGGTATATAGTGAAACTGCCTCATTTACCTATTTTCATAATCAGAATCACCTAGCATACAGCCAGATATGAAAGTGTTGGCAATCATGTGTTTCTGTTATGCCAAGGACAGCAACTGGCTGGGCATGCATACACCTGTCAACATCACCTTGTGTGTAAAAACACTTCGTAATTCCATTTCTGTTCCAAGTTGGTAGGACATGTATCAGAGAGAGTCTAAAAGGCAGGTAGTTGAACTAGCACATGCAGATGCTAATAATTATTCCAAATGTGTGAATTCCCCTGCTAATAAATTCACATTACTTCAAAAGCTCTTCCAAAGCCAGAGGTTTTTGAAAGTTTCAGCCTGACCATCTGCCACTGATCATGCAGATATGCCTAGACTGGCGCAATCAAGCAGCAGCTGATCAAAATATAAATTCAACACGCTATAATGGGAGTATAATTTGAAATATGATAACATAATCAAGAAACAGACATACATTCTATCAAAGCAAGAAACATTTCTATTACAGTGCCTAGACTTTCTTCCAAATGTAGGATTCTCAACTCTGTTCCAAAGCAGGTAAACTCTGAACTTGAAAGATTTACCTCAAGAAAAGTCACAATCTGAAAGTCTCACACAATCAGTTACCATGATGCAGTTTTCTCAACCAGATGACTAAGAGTATCCAGGTTACAAGATGTTTTCTCTCATATCAGCTAATAGTTCAGCAGTTGTGCCTAAAGATACGCTTTTTAAATTACATGTGTGACTGATCTCATTAAAACTTAGTAAAATTGCCTTAATGCAATCAGTAGACTGACAGACATTTTTATTAATAACAGATAGGATTTGTGGCCAAGAATGAATTATATCTACTTGGTGCACATTTATAAGATGGGTTACCCATATACTGATATACATGTCTTAAAGTTGATTAGTGCAAACCAGTCCTCAAGATCCAAAAAGGATAGTCATACAAAACTTCAGTTTTCACATTACTATATTGAGTTTTCAAATTCCATAGAAATTAAGCTTTCCCTGGAGGAAGAAAATTTTCTGCTGGGGAAGAAAGAAATACCCATATCCACAATACTAGGTTAGTACAAACCAAGACCTCCCATCAGAAGGAATTTGTACTGAATCAAGCATGGTTGATCCTACCTATGAAAACACAAGCTCTCTCTGGAACGTCTGCCAATACTTGGCAGGAAAAAAAAAAAGAAAGAAAACTTTGGGAACTTCCCTTTTCTGGTGTGTGATTGTTATCAGACACATTCCACTATTTAATGCATGAAATCTGACATTACCGTGACTGCTAATTCAATGGAGCCTCATGCCCTTTATGATGTATATTAGGCTTTGAATGCAGCGGATCTGAATAATCAGAAATCCCAAGATAAGGGAAAGGAGCAAATAAGTACCTCCCTGAGGCAGCCAAGGAAGCCTTAAAAGTCATGTGGCTAAAGCATGCCAGAGTGAACGGCAAGGAGCATCCCTTCATAACGCTCCCACAGCGACTAGGCACGAGCGTGCCACGAGGTGTGCCGCGGGAGAACACAAGCCCCACATCATAGGGCTAGCCCGAGGCTACGCCAGGAACAGAGGACAGCGTGACACCTACTCTGCTGTGCAGCCTAACAGCCACAGCTTCTCCGTGATGCACTGAACTTGTCTGACTGCGAGGAGAAAAGAAAGGACAGACTACGTAACTTCATGGGAAAACAGCTTCCTGCAGGGCATGCAGGAGGCTACTGGAGTGCCCTGCAGCACGCTGCCTAACCCGCTCCCGGGAACGGGCCTTTGCTCCACTATCTTACTGGGTATCGGAAGGGGCTCTTCTCACTTCCTTATCCGTCCTTTTCTTCCCCAAATATATACTGTGTTCAGTGAGAAACACTGCCATTCTCTGGTTTGTGAAGCCTGTTTTACTTTATTTCGGTATATTTGTCTTGGTTACTTTTCCTTTTGAACTGAACATTGTGCAAGAGCCTCTTCTATTGTTACCACAGAATGACTTGCTACTGGGCTCCACAGAAGAGATTCTACAAAGCTCTGTGACATCAACTTTCTCTGAAACTTCTCTCTTTCAAGTATTGCACTCTCTGGACACTAATCTCTCTGCTTGTTCCACTTTGATAAGTTTCTTTTTCTTTTCTCTGCCACCTTTAATTCAGCTTTATTACCTACTACACACAAAGAAAACCATTTTAAATTGTTTTACTGCTAATTCTAATTCTACTGCTTTCCAACTAGAGTGATTTAGGCCTTCTCTGCATTATATTAATTTATTATTCTTCCTCCCTAAATCCTTTCCTCATTTGCCTTATTTCAGTGGTTGATCTGATGTGACATGTGCAGAGCACCAAGTATAACTGGATGGTGAATTCTTTTCTCTGATATGTCATGTATGTGACAGTCCAGTGGTCGCAAGGCAATGGAAATAAACAGTAAGCTGCTGCAGATTTCTTGACAAGAGTTTATGGAACCAGCATAAAAACACAAAGCATGTGGTTTTGTGCTCAAAGACAGGACAAGTAAAGTATGGTAATTATTAACTGTAAATTGTAACACAACTATTTGTACATACTTTCTGAAATATCTCTTGGGCAGAAGTGAGGTTATTTAGCTTTATACTCAAATTCTCTAATCATTTCCTAATATTGTCCCACCAGGTGACCAACATATTAGCAAGATTTCAACCTCATAGCTCCATTAAACTTTCACCTTCACCATGTTCTAATAATTCTTAGGGTTACAGTGGCTGCTAATGCAGTTGAGCCTCATGTCCTCTATGTTCTTATGTGAGCTTTGGAAAGTGGCTGTTCTGAATTATCAGACATCCCATGATTAGAAAAGGAAGTAAATCTAATACCTCACAGCATGAGGGAGTGCAGTACAAAATGGAACACTTATTCTTTTTTCTCTGCGTATGCTTTTGTCCAAAATCACTGAAGGGGAAAAGGGAACAATATTTACATTTCCAAACATTATGAAGATACCTGAAGGTTAAGCCTTCTGCAGATTTTGCCTTCATCATTTTTTTTGAGAATTGATTCAGCAGTTATGAAGCTATAACTTCAGCCAACTGCAAAGTTTTCTGTGTTCTCCAAAGCTTATAGCTCCAAAGATTACAGCCTTTGAATTACAACACAGAAAAGATGAATAGAAACAACAAAGATAAAGCTTTTTTATTAAAAAAGGAGAGAAATCATAGCTCAGTGATGAAAACTGGGAAATTCTCCTTTTAAAAGTTATTATTACCATTATTTATAAACAACTGAAAAGCATACTAAGTGTGTGAACACAGCATATAAAAGCAATGGGTAAACCAAGCAAGTAGTTTACACAGAAATATGTTTCTCCTTGGCATTTACTAAAAAATATCAGCGGTAAAGAACCTCGCTTTCAGTTTGCACATATGCTTTTTCATGCCTTACATACATATGTAGAGTAGCATATACCCAATTTATTACTATTAGGAAAAGAAGTTCAGAAAAGAAGCTGACAGATTACATCAATATTGCAAGGTCTTACTTTGATGTTAAAAAAGAGAAGAAGAAACAACGTTGATCAGGAACAGTAAAAAGTATTTCCATCATCAATAAGAACATGACTTTTAATGGCATTTCACAGTATTCCTATGGAAACATAGACCTTCAGCATTTTTCTCTTTCCATTTCTTTTATACAGGCCAGGAGATACTGTTTGATGATGTCCTCTACTAAAGATTCAGATACCAAATGTAAAGGACAAAGACTTTCGTTTCTTTTTAAGAGCTTGTGCAAATGTTAAGTGTAAGATACTGATTTTTTCCTTCAGATCGTTCTGAGGTTTTTACTAGCATATTCTGCATCCTGGATCTTTTCTTCTTTCCTCATGTGAAACCTACACCCTAAGTTAAGTGCAGTGCTGAAACAAAGCCCCACAGCAGTACCTGGGGCCTGGTATCCCAGGTCCAAAGTACCTGGAGGGAGGGGAGCCCAGCAGAGCTGCTGAAGCACCGAGACAGATCCATTTGTTAGTGCTGTGCTCTAACAGCACTAGGCAAGGCTGCCTATTCTCTCTGCCCTTCCTTGCCCTTTCTCACCTCTTCCCTCATCTGTTCAGTTCTTTGCTTCAGCCATCATTGCTTCATCGTGGTCTCTCCCTCTGCAGAACTCTCCATGGCCAATAAAGTTTGGTCTTCTGTAAACAGCACTCTGTTTCCTCTCACCTTTCATTCACTTCCTTTAAATTTATGTATCTGAGGAAATTGCCTGGGAAAAGCAACAGAATTATTTGCTGTGACTCATATCTTGTGTCTACCTTTTACAGCCTCATGAACAATTTCTACAGATGCTGGATTTACAGTAAATATAAAAACAAGGTAAGACTCCCTTTCCTACCAGTGAGTGCCTTGTCTGACAGTGTGGCAGAGGATCGGTACTGCTTGCATGTCATTACATATTGCTCATTTGTAGCCTATGAAAATATCGAATCAGTTAAAGATGACAGAATCTACAGGCAAGCCTCTTAAATCTGTGGTCTGGAAATTGGTAATGCACATATCATACCAGTCAATTTACTGTGCTTTTGACATTGTTTTAAAAGATTCACAATCATACAGGATGCATTTTTAAGCTTATAACCTTCTGGTTTTTTGTTTGTTTTTTAAATATGATTCTTAGTAGAGAGTAGGAATAGGGTAAAAATCTGGATTCCTGTTTGGGATGTCTCAGCTATTTGTGTGTTTGATGATGACAGCTACACATGCTTCCACTCCACATGAACTTATCTACACACAGCTAGAATGTACTCTAATATACTACTAGAATTTTAGTCTTAAGCAAGAATTTCTTGGGTTATGAATAGCTAAACTATTCTTGCTATAAAATGACATATAACATCACAAAACTTTTCTACAAAAATGTAAAATGATTACAATGATGGAAATTAAAAAATAGCGCTATATTTTATTGAAGAGAAGCCTCGAAATATGTTTTAATTCCTTCAATTGTAGGTTTACTACTTTCAGTACTTGATACCACTTCATACAGTAAATTTCCTATTCTGAAAAAACAACAGTTTAAGATTTTATGCATATACCAATGTCCCACGAAAATGCGTAAAAAGGCATACCAAGTATTCTTAATTGGAAAATAATGTGCAGTCTCATGCTTCATCTAGATTTTTATGCTTTGGACAGGAAACTCTCTGTTGCAGACAACACCTATCAGCACAACAGACTTCTTCAACTGTGCCATTTGCTCTGAAACCCAAGTAGCTGCTCCCAGAGCACCTCAAATGCTCCTCGTGTGGGGAGATGCTGCAGAGAGGCCTGCGGTCCGTGTGTCCCTGAGCACAGTCCCTAAAGGAGCCTGCCATCTGCCATGAACTTCGCCCACTCCTCAAATGGCAGCTCTTGAGGACGATCCACAAATGGACCCATGATTTCACAGAATCACAGAATGGTTGAGGTTGGAAGGGACCTCTAGAGATCATCTAGTCCAATCTCCTGCTCCAGCAGGAACACCCAGAGCATATGGCACAGGGTGGTATCCAGGCAGGTTCGGAAGATCTCCAGAGATGGAGACTCCACAGCCTCTCTGGGCAGTCAACAGACCACAACGTACAATTACCTTAATTCAGCAGCACAGGTGATTCATTGGTAAAAGACACAGCCAACTACTGTTCTGTGCTGTAAAAGCAAAGCCAGTGTCATCCATTGCTTCCTTATAGGCTATATAGTAAAACTCAGAGATTATTTAATACTTCACCTGCTTTATTACATGGTATTTCCTGTGGAAGAAGGCAAATGAGTCAAGCTCAGAAAACAAGAAAGTGTTTTTTTGCTATGTTGCCTGGGGAGACAGGTAACATTGCCACAGATGACTTAATTATCAGCAAATTAGCATGAACAAATGGCAGCAATTCAGGTGCTACTGGAAAAAGGTGTTTCCAGAAAATGCCATAAATGGAGTACCAGAGGAACAAAAAAAGGCAATTATTAGTTACTTAGGCAATAACGCTTATCTTACTTCAAATGAAAAATGACTGAAAGAGCTGGGAAATTAGCAGCTGAATAAGCTATATGCTTTTGAAAAAAAAAAGTTATATCAGTATTTTCAAATATAAAAAGAAATGAAGAAAGCTTGTTCTCCACAAATTGTAAACTTGTAATTATTTCAATTTTCAGTTATCTATTCTTGACTAAAATGGTGTTTGCTACCCAGAGTCTTTCAATTCACCTAAAGATTGCCATTTAAAGAAAATTTTGATTCACATGAAAGAGTGATTTGGATGCCTAATACTAAAAATGTCAAAATTTCACAGATGCCAAAAAGGCCCTTATAGACATGAGAAGAACAGGTTTCTACTGCTTTTAGTCATTCCTTTTCCCAGAAAACAAAGACTACAAAAAAAAGATGGTAACATCTAGAAAGTCAACAAAATATAACAACATGTAACAACTATCTCATTTTTTATAGAAGACAAATCAAAAAATAAGAAATCCTATTTTAAAACAGTAACTCCACATACGCATTATGAGTTGGTGAATGGATGTGAACATGGAGCGGAGAAGCAGAACATACTAGCAAACTGACAACTACATAGAATATTTCTATACTTATTTAAAATTGTTTTCACAGTAAATTTTTGAGGCAACAGACTCTATAATATCCTTTCCCAGGCAGTGATGTTAATTTTAAATAAATAGACTTGTGAAATATATATCTCCTGTCTCCTCAGTAACAGAAGAAACCAAATAGCTCTTCTTAAAGTCACAATTTGGGGGTAGCTGGCCACCACTGCAGTGCTACGTAGCTTCACAGAGACTGAACACTGGTTATTAGAATTGACCTGTTCTTTAAAGTACAAAGTGAAACAAAGCAAAAAACTCTATCTCAACAAGCTCTATTCTTACTTATCCTCCATCTAGATATAATCAACTTGTATCTTAAGCTGGCATTTAATCAGACTTTAAATCTGCTTTTAATCAAGAAGCAAGAAAAATACAAAATTTCTCTATTGATTTACAATTTCACAAAGTGTTCAAGAAGTGTTTGAGATGTCACTACATGATTCACTACATAGACGAACAAACTAGGAACAGGACGGACACGAGTACCTTCTTAACACTAAACACAAATCACACAGATTTCTTACACTCTAGACATTATGTATATTTAAAGCTCCATTTAAACACTCCATTGTATTGGAGGCATAAGTTCTAAATCATATGGAAATGTATTATCAAATTATGCTAAATCTCTGTTAAATTGACATTTCCTTTTGAGGTGACAAAGCTCTACAAAACAGTTCAGGAGGGTGGAATACGGATTAGTCCACAATTGCTTCACTACTTCTCTTTGAATCCAGCTGCTTTTCCCTCAAAATGCTGTTTGCCTTCAATTTCAAAAACACTTCAGCAAGTTAACTCACAGCAAATGAAGACTTGTTTTCTTCTTCTACTCTGGTCTTTCCATACTAACAATAAATTTTTTCCACGAATTGGGATAATGCAGCAGCTGGTCCATCACCTTGGCTAAGTTCTTTGCATTGCACGTTTCGTCCAAGATCACACAGGCCAAAAAATTTTCCCTAGTCTGTTTTTCTCTACTTTAGTATGCTCCTGTATCATGAAAATAGCCCAATTTCCCCATATTTTTTCCTCCTGCCACCTGTTATTCAAAGACATTCTACATGTTTCCAAGCAAGCAAAGATAATATGCATTTAGGGGAATGAGTTCAATAACACTAATATTAATTTCCACTTTTTTGTTAAACAAACTTCTAAAACATATTTCTGACTGTGCAATCTACAACGTGTACCGAAAGATAACTGAAGTAAGAAACTTTATTGAACGTGTTGTCTGTGAACCGGTTGTCTCGCAGTGTCCATGTCCCACATCTACTGTGTGTAACCGGCGAGTGCTGTCCTCGTGTAACGGGGTGGTGACTTGTTGTCTAAAGTCCAAAGGTGGAAGGAAGAAGATTGAAGGTAAAAATAGAGAAAAAAACCTTCGTTAGAGACTCAGGAAAGAAGAGTATACCCTGCCTGGTTACAGTTCATCAGTTCATCTCAGAAGAAAGAAAGAGAGAAAAAAATATAGTGTAGGGAGGTTTGTGGGAGGATATTTAAATAATGATAATAAAAATGCCCAAAGAATTAAAATTCCAAGAAAGAAGAAGAAGAACTTTTTTTTTCTTTTTCTTTTTTTTTTTTTTTTTTAACCCAGATCTTTAGGACTGGCTCCAGACTGCTGTAATGCTATAATAGCATTAATATTGCCTGTATTGCTAGTCTTAAAAAATTATGAGAAATAACTGTTGCAGGAAATTGGCATGAAGATAGCATGAATTTTCTCTCTCATTCTTGCTTTGAAAAGACTTTATATAAAAATGTCCTCTCTGCAGCTACAGACAGAGTAGCTTCATAACACAGGATATTGCCAATATACAAAACAGAAGAAAGGAGCCAGAAAACCTAAGAGCTCTTGTGGGCAACATTATCTCCTCCAACTCCCAACATCTTTCTGACAGTTTCTTACTTGGTATCTTTTCACACAAGAGATCAAACAACATCTTACTAAAATTTTCATTCTGGTTAGTTATCAGCTGAAGTTCATTGCTAAATTAGATCACTGTATGCTTAATAGAGAGGAAAGAATAGCTCTCTTGAATATATATAAATTAAGTGACAAATGTTCAAAGACATAAACTTTTGCCTTTAGAAGCTCCAAGATTAATTTCACTGACTTATTTAATATATAATTATATATACAAAATGTGCTAGAAAAATGGGAAAGCCTATCTTCAAACACTGATTGAGATGATTGAGATATACAGTCATATTCATATGGCTCTAACTTTAAATGGATCCCTTAAGGGATGAAGTATCTGAGACATCTTATCCCAAATACAGTTCAGCATTTAATTTCAGTGACTCTAAACTTTATACTAAATATGATCAAAGAGACAAAGATCAATGGGGAAATCCATCAATTTCTCTGAGAAAAGGGACATATTGCTAAAACAGGTATATTTATACAAGGCAGCTCGTTTTTTCCCCACTTCTTTAAAAAAAGTTACAAACTTAATAATTAAGTCAAAAAGTTACTAAGAACTCTAAATGAAAGAGCAGAAGTCTAATCTGTATTTTTCAAAGTAACAGTTTATCTCCAGATTCCATTCTGTGGCAGGCATATTTATAATCCCCAAATAGAAATGCTTATTATTAGCATAACCTTCATAATTTTGCTCTTTATCTGGATCAGAAATAACAGCCTGTAGATTCTGCTCGCTGCCAGTGTGTTCATTACCAGGACACCCTGACAATTAAAAGACACTGGCAATGTCCTCATGGCCAGACATCCTGCAGTACAAACTGCAGAAATCATTTCTGTTCATCCTGGTTTCTCACATCTGCATTATCAGTTGGAAAACCTGTGAGTTTGAAGAGCAGTAGGAGGACATGCACAAGATTTGAATCCTTTCAAATGATGTTAAATGACTAAGCACATCATAACCCTGAAATTCAGAAGAATTCACCATTTCTGCTGCAGTATTATTTTTGCTTGCTTCTGTTAAAAATAATGTAAAGCTTTTGAAAAGTTTCTGCTCACACAACTTGCAGCCCCATATAAGCAAACAAATTGTTTGCTTTACCTTGTTTTACTACCATGTAAAACAGTCCCTTAAACTAAGCTGTGTGCATGTCTTGTATGTAGATGTATTGTTGGGTGTGCCCAGTACCATCATTAAACCTTGTGGCCAAATGACAGGAAACCAAGTGAAGGTATGTCACACCTTGTGAGCACAGTCCAAAGCACCTGATGTGAGGTGACACGTGCTGCAATGGACAGTATTATATGGTCCATTGAGTACTTGGCTTCCTTTCCTCAATTCCCTTCCTATGGTCACATGAGTTAAAAAATAATAATCTGAAATACAGATATTTTAAGTTCACTACAAAGAAAATTTCTAACTGAAACTATAATCAAAGACAGACAACTGCTTTGTCTTCTGGAGAGCACCAAGAAGGCAACAGTCACATATTCCAGTTCTGAATCTGGATTATGCTAAACTTTTTATATCTTGCATCAACCGGGAAGCAAATCATTTCACTTACACATAAAACTGCAACATAAAATTGATAGGAGTTTCTAACAATAGTGAAAAAGTGTGCTTATTTCTTATATATTTATTATACACAAAAGTTTCTTTCATAATGGAGAACCACCATGATAGCTCTCTCAAATCAGTTACATGGGGCTTTTGCAGCAGAACTAGCTCTGGGAAGAGGTAGGTAGAAATATTTGAAAGGTTCACAAAACCTGGCAGTTCTGCAAGTAGAAAACACATACTGGAACCAGAAACTCCAAGCAATTATGCAGGACCACAAATACAGAAAATAATCTGTCAGTGTAAGAGTTTCAAAAATCAATATTGGACTAAGCTGGTAGTTTGCTCCCAAGAACCAAGAGCCACCTCTTTTCAGGAGCCAGATTAAATTGCTTAAAAAATGCTTATACATAGCAGATCCAAACCAATACAGTATGTAACACAAATACAAGATGGCATGTGCCAAAAAGTTGCAGTCTGAGCCTCAATAGGGGAAAGTGATGACTATTCCACATGCCAGCAGACACAGGCCAGTACACTGATCTCTGACTTTGCCTGTCATCTCTGTATTCATTCTTGAATAGGCTGATTTCTAGAAGCCCTGACATAGCATTTTATAGTATGATGCATGCTACTAAATTTTCTAAGTGATATAAATATTTAGATTTACAATCAGAAATTAAAATATTATCAGGTCCAATTAAAAAAATCCACAGCTAAAAAAGCTTGTACCAACTCTCTTTCTATTTAGTAACAAAATGACATACATAATATAGTCATGATCCTGAGAGATTACAAATGGTAATGTTTTCTCCTTTATCATTATATAGCCTCATATTATTTCTATTGCTCTAATCTGTCATTTCACATTTCGAGGGATGAAATAACTGAATATATGTATTTATTTCCTATAGCATCAGCCACATCTTATTTACCACTGCACTGTTTAAAGAAAACTGTTCTATTGACTTCTGCAGCTCCTTGAATCCTCATGTCTCTTTCAAAAAACAGAGGATCAAGGTAGGGTTGAAGCTGCTGGGTGTTTACAGACAGGATAATTGTATAAACCTGGTGGCCAACAGCTGGGCAAGGAGGAAGAACATTAAAAGGCCAAAACATTAAAGGTTAATATTGCCTGTTGTCAAGCTGTGTTTCATATGTTCCCATGAGAACATCTGGGAATTAATCTACTGGTAAGAATTCTCTGATTCATCAATCATGCAATTAAAATTGTCTGCTCCAGCTCATCAGAAAAAGTCCATCACTGTTCACTTATACTTGTATCTCTAACAAACATCAGTGGAAGTGTAATCTGCATACACAACAGTGCATTTTGATCCATTACATTTAAACAGAAAAAAACCTACACATATAAAATTTTTATGCTGCTGTTCAACTGCATTTTGAATTCTGATAAGAATCTCTTACTACAAGTCCAAATCCAGGAGGTGACAAAACATTTTATTTTCCTCTGCTGTCTCACTGTTTCCAAGAAGAGTAAAATACTAAGCTGTGTTAAAAGGTTACATTTACAATGTATGTGTAGTCCTGTATCAAAATGTGGCATTACATCCAGGAGTGAAAGTGCAGCGGAGAATGTTAAAAGTATTTAGATATGTCCTTTTTGCATTACTCACAAAACCAGTCTCTCTGTTGAATTTTTACTGCACCAAATAAACCATATGGGAACAGTTAGTTATTTCCTACATACAACATTAAATTTGGTAATGTGGTAATTGGTGTATCAGCAGCCAATACCCAAAGTTATTTAACTTCTAGCTAAACTTTTGTTTATTCTTAACTGTTGAAGTTCCTTCTTCATTTTTGAAACCATCCTGTAAAAAACATTGTAAGCCGGAAGGGAAAACTCATGCCGTCATTTGATCTTACTGTTTCTGTTAACTCTAGGCCAAAAGCTAGAGAGATAAATTGAAATCTTTACATACATAAACAAACATATTCTGTAGAAATGCAATAGCCATCTAATGAGTTTAGATGCTGTCTCTGGCTCATAACATCAAATTATTACTAAAGTTTGCACATATCCCTGAATAAATTAACTTCTTCTGCTCACAGAGTTCTACCAAGGTTAAGAGATATTTGAGGGAAGCTAGGATGGGAGAAAGAAGACTTGTATTCTGGAAAAAAGAAATGAAAGAGAAAGGAAAGGATATGAGGTAACAATACCCTGTTTGCTTTTGTGAGTACATTGAATTCAGACGTGTGGAAATGAAACCAACCTGTGCATGACTGCCCTTTCCCATTCACACCCCTGTAAACGATTCGCACTTCCTCACATGTTGTAAAGAGGGCTACAGACATGTTTAAAAACATTATATAAACGTATACACACACACACACACACATATAAGCATCAATAGATTTAGGACCTACTGCAGACATAAGTTTATATGCTTTCAAATATGACTGAACTCAGTGTCTCACAGAATGTGGACCAACTACACTTATTTCCCAAAACAAATAAATAAGGGCAATATATGGTCTCTGCTGAATGATATTAGTCAACAAAGAATGCAAGAAATGGGAGTAATTTCTAGAAAAGCCAAAAATAAAAGAAACTTTGAATGTTCAGAATGACTTTATCATTCTTTAGGTTCCTAATAAATCAGGAATTCAACTAGTGTGTCTCAGGGAAGAAACGCAGAAAAATCTCCAGGCAGGACTCTTAAGAGATAAATGCCCATAACAGCCTCCCCTTTTATTGCAGGTTTTGCAGCTTTGGGAAGGAGCTGACCTTTAAGTAATGTACAGAATATACATAGGCAACGTATCAAATTCAACAGATGATATCCTAATTTTAACATATGGCATTTTAATAGTCTTTTATTGAACGGTTTATAAAACTTTTACAGAATAATAAAAACTTTGGATACTTTAAAAATGTTAATCCTATAATTAATAGTCACAGACATACTTTCTTTGCATGTGCAAGACAGTGATATTCAAACCTATCACTATGAACTTTACAGTAATAGACAACCATCTGCCTTCAGGCTAAACCAGAAACATCGGGCTCTTTTTCCACTCATGTAGGGAGAGATATCACAATGAAGCCGATAAAACAACTTAGCTAATATAGAATTGTTTCATGGAGGAAAGAATAAATACATTTCACATTAAAACCAAATTTTACTTACCCAAAAAGGCCAAATAAAGCATAGCTCAGAATATACTGTTTAATCATTCTTTCTGGGTTATCCTTTACTGTACTCCCTATTTATACAGATTCTTGCTTTCAGTTGCGTGAGCTAGCGCTCACTGCTGAGCAATAAATATTAGATCTACACTGGCAGCAACTTTTCTATGTTTTATTTAAAGGAAAGCCTGTAGAAGCTACTTTTAGACACCTTTGTTAAGTAATAATAAAATTGAAAATACTGAAAATAGTGTTTTAAAGGGAATTAAGGCCTCAGATGGCTGCACACATGTAGACTAAAACTTCCGCTTGCATATGTCAGCATAAAACCAGTGGTGATATCTCCGATCTGACTTTACTGCAGAGACACTGATTTATATCTCTAATTTTCTATTTCCTAAGAGAAACAGAGAAAGATTTCCACTTTTTAAGATTGCCTTTTGAGCACATTTCATATTTCAGAGATATCCAGTTGTTTGGAGTAAATACACATGGGCACTATGCACTATTACTTATGCACATTCTTACTAAGAACGTCTGTTAAATCTATTTGGTTTGGCCCCGCTATAACCATAATGACACTTCTGACTTAAACACTTTTCTCCAGGGGCAGGACTTTCTGCTCTAGTTAGTTAAGGAGCAATATAATAGCAAAGTGCAATACTGCATATAATACAACACTATCAAGTTGAACCACATAACTTGAGATAATGGCATTCACTTAGATTTCATATGCTGACAGGAATATAGAGCTGTTATTAGGACACCAAGTAACATCTTAAGCTACACACACACACACAGAAGCACACATTTGAATGAAGTGACGATATCTACAAATATTTTTGTACATAAGATGCCACTCTATGCCATGCTGGCTGCTAATGTACCAGTTGAGTATAGAATTTCTTGCTCACTAGCACAAAAAATGAAACGTAATTAGTAGTAGATAAGCATGTATTACTGAAATCTGTGGGAGAACATTACAGCATGATAAGAAGAGCTAGTTCATGAGAAAATCTTTGAGGAACTGAGGGACAAATTCCATGATTGAAACGAAGATTCTGGACCCTATACATGCTAATCTATTTTCTCTCTTGCAGAGTCTAGCAAGCAATTATAAAATGATTCCATTCCTAATAATATTATTCCTATATTTCTTTAAGAACTGGACCCTGATTGTCAGAGCACTATAATTATAATTCTCTGGTAGACAGTTTCTGGTCTCATTGCACTAAATTAACAGTAGAAAATTTAAGATTAAATACATCATGTTTCAATTATTCTTCAGTCACTGCATATAGCATAAATCAAATATGACCCTGATTTACAGAAATATAGAGCGAGATTGCACATATTCTGGGTTGTAGTTGCTGCGATGATTTGCCAGTAGACTTGTTGCATACAGCAGTCCTGGTTGAGCAGGAGTTCTGCACACTAACTGAAAGCTACTCAGTGCATGGAAGGTGAGGTTGGTTAGTGCAAAAAGAGAAGCCTGTGAAGAAGGGAACTGCTTGGTTGATCTTCTCCATACCAAAGGAAGAAAAGATAAATGTTCTTCTTCCAGGGCCCGAACTATTAATATAGAGTCCATGTAGAAAAGAATCACCACTAAATCTCATCATTAAGTATGTCTGCAAGTCTCAGCAATGCAAATGGTATCTCTTCTACATTCAGGAAAAAAAAAAAAGAAAAACGAAAAGACACATTCCACGAAAACGAGACCATTCCAAGAAAACTTAACCATTAAAACAATGACAAGGTTATACAAATAGGGATTTATTTGCAAAAGTAGCTATCTATTTAGGTTTTTTTAAAGCTCTTAGTCTGATTTTACTGAATGGGACAGTTACCAGGATAGATAAATAGGATGGTCCAGTTCTAATAATCAAAAATAGTTACAAATGTCACCTAATGTAACAGACTCTGCTTTTACTTTGCTCACAAAGTAATCATAATTGAGTCATATTTTCACACTTGATTTTTTAATCAGAGTCACAGAAGGAGAGAGAGTGAATACTTCATTTGCCCAGTTAGATAAGTCTGTGAAATTACCTTTAAAATGTCATCAGAAGAGCATCCATTCATCCCGCTGCATGGACTCAACAGGCCTGAACTGATTAACTTTCAAAGCTGAAAATGGCTTTGGATGTATTTTTGAATGAACAACTTAAAACCAGTTGTTCTAGTCAATGGCTCCATGGTGCAAGGAGGTTAAGTATTCAGCCCAAATAATGTGATGCGGACACAGAACATGTGAGTTTTCATTAAAAATACCAGTGAATTGAAAAATCCTGGAGACAAACCACTTGGAAGGTTAAGACTGAATCTGAATAAAGCACCAGTCAAAACCCACACTAGTGCAATCCAGAAAATCCATCAGCCAAATTGAGTGACTGTCCCACATGCACACTGATATGGCCCTATTACTGTCTATCAAGCTCCTCTTTAAATTTAATATTGCTTACTCCCAGAAGAAAGAACAAGCCCTGCTTCCATCCAAAATACAGCAGATGATGCTGGTACATGCCAACTGCATTCTTTGGAACACAGAGGGAAATTCTAGCACTTCAAACGTATGTACACAAACAAAACACTTCAAAATGTTTCTAAACTGCCACTAAATCTGTTATCTTTGTAGGAAATACCCATTTCTTGGTCCATTATTTCATGGTGCAGTTTGCATAGCTGCAATGTATTGAAAACAAGTGCAAAGAATATGCCCAGATACTAAATGTATAAAATACATTCCCAGAATTTATTTTCAACACTGAAAATTTGTAAATTTATGGATATGACTTAATTTATCATATGCTTCGGAAAGGTTGAGAGATAAAAATTCTCTGATATCTATGACAACACACACTGCAAGCATTTTTTTTTTTCTTAGAGCTTAAATGTTAGTGACTGTTTTTACATATAGTGAATGTAGTGACCTGCTTTACGCCAGTAATACAAAGTGAGATTAGCTCAGGTACATTGACACTCTGGCAAGGGCATTTTTAACCCTAGTTGCCTGTATTCCATACCTTGGGAAATTTATTAGGAGACTATTACAATTATATAATGACAATCTGGAGACTTTTTTTCTTCTCCTGCACCACCCTTTAAGACTAATGAGAATTCTCTTCTGCTTTTAAATTCAGCTACAAAATCTATCATGAAGAAGAACTTTCTGAAAAGCTATTATGCAAAATAAGTAGGATTACAAAACAGAAAACCTATCAGTTGATCAGTTTGTCTGACAGCCTTGATTCTTTTTACAAGGAAGCCAAAATTGCTCAAAGGTTTCATTTTAACTTAAATTCTAATTTACTCATGCTCATTTGTCTAATCTGTGTATTGTAAGCAGTAGTAATACAACAAAAATATAAATGAACTGCAGAATAAAAAAACAACATTTCAAAAGAAGAGCAGTCACACTGGCAAAAAAAAAAAATCTATATATATATAGAAATTGAAAACATATTTTTTGAGGAAATATTTTCCTTAATTTATGTTACTTTTTTTCTCTCTCCCAGAAATATTATGGTGTGCAACATGCTTTAATATTGCGATATTCCATAATATTTTTCACTAAGTCAAGCCTGCAACTCTCCCTAAGGTGCCTGATTCTGATTTTAACCATCTCACGCTTCCAAATTTCAAGGTATTATTTCAAATACCTCCATGAATCCACTCCTGAATTCCCAAAAATAACTGAGAGGGGAGACAGAGAAATGTTACCTCTCACTACCTCCTCCCCTTTCCTTACATTTCATGGAGTATGAGAGGAAGGGAGCCCCGCTACCTTTCTCGCAGAACCGGCCAGTGAAGTGTAGTGGGCAGTCGCACTGAAACGAGGTGGCCCCCGTGGGCAAGTAGGTGGGGTGACAAGTCCCTCCATTACGGCACAAACCCTCCTGGCACGCAGATGGCAACTCGGGAGAAATCGCCGTGGGCATCACAACAGGCCCAGGCAATTCAGACGTATCCGCAGCTACCACGGGGGAAGCGGCTGACAGATGTGAAGGTGCAGGAATCCTGAAAGGACAGAACAAGAAAATCAAAGCAAAGCAATATAAAAACAAACACCAAATTAAAAAAAAAAATCCTTTTTTTTCATTAAATTTCACTTTTTTATTTAAGAATACTATGACTTTATTTTTAGAAATTTGTATTTTATTTAAGGAAATATCAGGTCCTTAGTAACTTCCAAATAAAGTCCTCCTCCTGCAGTTGCTCATTCCCTTTCCACAGAGGTCTCCTAAGGGAGAAATGACAGTGTTTTCTCTGTGAGGGAGAGAAAAAAAACACTCAAGCAGACAGTGCAATTTGTACACATTCTTAATAATTCCTTTTTGATGGGAAGTCACCAATAGAGAAGCAAGTAAACATGGGCTCTGTTATTAGGTATTTTATTGCTTCAAGTTACCAAATCTTATATGGCCATTCTAGAAGATATCACCTCCCAGTGTAAAACGTACAAATAATATTAAGTAAATTAATAAATATTATGAAGTAAAAGAATATTAAATAAAGGTATAAATAACATGACCTCCTGCTTGGAAGAGGTAGAAAACCAGATTAAGTAATGCCAGAACAGCAGAAATTAAATTGTCAGCGTGCAGAGGAAAGTATGTTGTGAAGCAGGCAGGAAGGAAAAGAAGCTGGAGAGAGGAAGGACAGAGCTAATTCAGGAGAAAGCAAGTATTGGGAGTCACCAGAGAAATGGGCCAGTAATTGAGAAAGAAGCAGAACTGTAGAAAAAGAAAACGGGGGCTCAGGGCCTTAGGAAGGAGCCTAGAAGAGATACGCAGATATCTGCATTGGTGAAGATGCAGAACCAGGGGCAGTCACTGCTGCAGACAGCAGGAAGGGAGAGCAGTGAGATGTAGATGAGAAAAAGAGGTGAACGGGAAGAAAGACCTTCAAGTATCTTCAAATTCCATAAACATTGACTTTGAAAGTAAGAACTGTTAGTTTATGTGATAAAAACCTCATCTCCCCGAGCACAAAGGCGCACAGCGTGGTGGAAAGCAGGGGAACCAGGACTCTGGCTGCCCTGGCTACTCGTAGCCCCGGCACGGGAGTGCTCAGCACGTCCAGGGCTCACCACCACCAGCACAGAGAAGAGCAGAGTCACACGGCAGGTTGGACACCAAACCACCTCCTCAAAGAACGGACCTGCTGGCCAGGAGAATCTCCTCCCAGGAACGTATCAGCCCCATGGTGGAGGTATGAAACCCAGCAAGAGGAGACAATGGGGGTGGCTATTCTGAGCACTTCCTGGATGAATGGGGAGGCTCCCCGCCTACGGGTAGGAGACACATTGCGGTACACAAGAGAAGAGCATCTGAGGAGCCGAAGGCAGAGAAAGGGAGGGATCTACACGAATTGGGAGGAACAAACATAGGAAAACAGAAAGATGCGGGGGCAGAAAGGGGTTGATCATGTGTAAACAGGTGGCTGTTCTGTGCACTTGTCTGGCTGTGCCCTGCACCTGATCAGTGCAGTCGCCCCCTGTCCTCTTGTCAAATTCCTTTCTACGTTAGAGGTGGAGGGACTCCCATGTGCACGTGAAGGTCTGGCACCAGCGACAGGAGGGAGGCAGCCACGTGCTGAGTGGCTCCGGTGCTGCAGCAGGAGCGATCGCCAGCGACCACCCAGCTGGCCCGGAGCTGAGGTGCGTGTGGCTCTGCACATGAGGCCATTGGGGCAGTTGGCCACTACTGCCCTGCTCCTTCCAGCAGCCAACTGCCCAGGGGGCCACGAGGTCTAGGGTGGCCTGGCAGATCCCTGGTACATGTGCAGGCTGTGTGAGCTGGAGGGGGGCTGTAGACCCCAGCGGCTCCTGTGTCCAGGGGGCAGCAGTTGGGAAATGAGAGATGGAGGGAGCAGCTCTGGGGTGGACGGAATGTCCCAGCCCAGCTGCTGGAGGGGTCCACATTATACACGTGTGTTGGTGCCCTCTGGGAATACTTTCTCAGCAGAGCTACTGGTCAGAGCTGGGGACACGGAGTGTGGCGGCCTCATCCCCTAGGGGCTGGGTTCAGCCTCCTCTCCTGACAAGAAGCCCCTGCGTTCTTCTTCCAGGAGACATAAGTTATTCCCTGTTAGAGCTGTCCAGATGTTCCTCTCAATCCAACAATTCATCAGTGAAGGCTGAACAGTGTGAAAGGACCTAATCCTCCTCCCACTGGGAGAGCACAACAGCCCGAGCCCAGGCTTGGTGCAGGGGCAACCACTTGCGGCCGCGCTCCCAACCCTCGCAAAGGGCTACGAACCAGCAGCGGCCGCGACTCCACATGGCTTAACAAAAACATACGTTTGAATAAACCACCAGGAAGTGTTCAAACTAATTCACTAACTGAGGGGTTACACGAAGTAACAGCTTGACCGGAATGAGTCCAGCAAAACCTGATCCACTGATAATATCTAGCAAGACGACTTTTTTTTTTTTTTCCCCTTTTAAGCTTCCCAATCTGCCATTGCATCTGAGATCAATAATGCACACAAAGATCTTGTTACCTGTGCAAGCATCAGCCCATTGCTCTTAATTTTAAGATGAGCTCAAAACAGCTGATCTGAGGCCTGTAACCTTGTGTTTCATAGCTGAATAAATGTAACTCTGAAGTGCCTGTCAACATACAGATGTTAGTATAATTTGAAATCTTGTTTATTTTGTATGTCATTCTTTACCACTTGAGCAGATAAACTGAGTGGGAGGAACACAGCATTTGGGATCATTCTCAATGTTGTGCTGTAAAATCAAAAGCATGTGTAGTCTCACCAGCTGTTCTCTCTCCTTCCCTATACTCTCATTCTCTCTTCAAAAGAACGCAGAATTAGAGATATTACAGTTGAAAAAGTTTTAAAAAATCAGCTTTCCAACATTTGCTTTACTGGAACAGTTGTGTCTCTCCTCACTCCTCCGGTCTCTCATATTTGAGTTGAAGAAAGCATGTTAACTTGCAAACAGTTGAGGTCAATAATAGAGGTAGTTTCCGAAATATTCTTGAATTCCCAAATTAGTAACCAAAGCAAGGGAACAAGGCCCTCCTATATTTGGTTATATCACTACTGCAGAAGATGACTATCTCAGAAACATTTGTAGTCTTAGAAATTGTGATCACATAAAATCACAATAGAAAGAGTATAAAAGTAACACAACCAAAAGAACTTGGAATGTTTAGAGGAAAGAAAACAGGTTGGAATAAAACGGGTGATTTTTAGGCTAAGTTTTTAACTATGTCAATTCCTCATTTTTGTCTGACTCTTTATTTTAGTCTCTTCATTTCTTGTACAATTTTAACTTTATACAAATGATCAACCACACACTTCTGTTAGAAGTGTGCTAGAAGTGTGCAAGCTAAAGACTGCTTCTCTATGGCATGTGTTTTCCATTGCTGTCTGCTATATTAGTGATTATGATTCATATCCAAGAATCCTAAGATCAATCACAGAATCAAAACAACACCAACTGTGAAAACACTACTTCATATTGTAAAGACACAGTTCTGTGATCTTAAAATCAAAAAAGAACAAAATGCCTCATACTAATATCCCAAATTCAATGTTATCACTATTAGAAAACTAAAAGTTATTTACTTCATCTCAAACAGATGCCGCTGTGGCTGGTACTGTGTAAGTTATTTTACTGATTATCTACCGGATATTAAATGACATAAAAACGACACCTCAAAAAGGATCAAAAATCATAGATGTTTCTAACCAGACTCTCATGTATTCACCAGACATTGTTCTACCTGCAAGGAAAACTGAGGGAGAAGAGAGTGGAATAAGTAATATACTAAAGCCCGCTACTCTAGCCAACATAAACTCATCTAGAAAGATGGAATTTTAGTTGAAGTCCATCACTGAATTAAGCCACTTATTCCTTAAAGTTATGTGGTGGGATGATATCGAAACACGACTTGATTTTGCCCTTCCCAGGCATGCAGGCCACATCTGCAGTGCTGAGTCTAGTGCTGGCCTCCCCAGTACGAGAGACACCTGACAGAGTGATGTTGGCTTGCAAGTTCATTGAAGGACCACCAAGATGATGAAGGGATTGGAGGATCTGTTGTATGAGAAGAGACTGGGAGAGGTGGGATTTCTTAGCCTCAAAAACAGAAGACTCAGGAGAGATCTTGGTAATATGCATAAATATCTGCTGGAGGGATAAGAACAAAACAGAGTCACACTCTTCAGTGGTGAAAGGAGAAGGGCACAGAGAAGGGCGCAATGGGCATAGAAAGAAATGCAGGAAATTCCACTGAAGTATAAGAAAAAAATGTTCTACAGTAAAGGAGGTCTAGCTGTATAATGAACTGCAAACTGAGAAGTGCAATGAGCAGCAGACTTATCCCCAAGGTTACTCAGTACCAGGCTGATGGAAGTCATGTCATCAGAGCTGCTTTGACATTTTTCCATGAAGCAGTTTGATGACACATGAAATGGTGTGGGAGCCCTAAGGATATGACAGCATCTCTGCTGTCAACATCTTCCGCTACTTACATGCTAAACATTTATTTTTATGCACTAAACTATTATTGAAGTAATAGATTTAGCCCTATCTGATCTGAGTGTGATATGGAAGTTTGTATTTTTAGCTTATCAATAAAGTAATTTGTGGGAAGTATGTGTGGAAAGCAAGTGTTTTTATTTACCAATTTCTTTGGTGAAGTGCATACATGCCATTCTTGCTAAGCTATGACGAAACACTAAAATATTAAAACATGTTATTAAGTGTTTTGGATTTTGGAGATTAAAGAAAGCTTTTTCAAGAGCATTAGTATAGGGGGTAGAATGTAATTTCATGACTCTATAAAATAAAATCCAGTAGCATTTCAGATTAAACAGGAATAAAAAATCTACTACCTTGCGTATAGTCTGGCAAGTAAGAACAAAGCCTTTTACAGACCTTTTATTTCACTGTGCATTGTCATGTCAAGAGTTATTTAAAAGAATTTAAAGTGAATCCACAGAACAAAAACATATCCATGAAATTATCCTATCAGAGAAACAACATTTACCATTAGGAACAGTAAAGATGAGAATTAAGAGATTGCAGAGAGGAACTGTTTTTGTTCAGTAGTCTCTACCTGAAATTTATTTGCTCATCTATTCCAGTTTTTCTCTGATTTAGAAGACCCAGTTGTTCATTTTCCTAACGCATGCAACAACAACTTATAATTGGGTGTATCCCTTTAAAAATTAAGTTCTCAGTGTACGTTCCAGGTTATGAACCCGTTTTCTCCCTCCTACTAGGCACAATGTTCTGTAGCAGAACTCAATGATACTGTAGTTGCAGCTTTCCATATAAAAAATTCTCTGCTGATATAACATAATTTACAGCTGCTAGGGCACACACAGCATCTGATTTAATGGTGCAAACTCTTAGCAGTGTAGATAATATTCTTGATATACAACGCAGTTGAGGATGTGAAAATACAATTAACAGACATAATGAAGTTTATGAAAGCTCAGTTTACGAAAGGCGATTTGATGGTGAGCTCAACAATGTGCAGTATGCATAGCAATGTCAGATATGAAAAAGAAATGTTAGCTATGGGAAGAGAGACAAGGGAAAAAAGGAGAAGGACACGTACCAAGAGACACAGTCCTGCTGTGCATGCTTTAAAGCATGTGAATTCCATACGCTTTACAAAAGATGTAACTTAATACATCAGAATTTGCAGAATCAATAGTTCATGAAAAAAATCTAATATCTTCCTGAACAAAGCCTTTAAAGGGAGCCTTCCTTACAGAAGACTTTCTTAGACGATGTTTGAAAAACAATTATCTTATTTCTTAAGTTTTGGAAATGCAAAACACAATTTTTGCTAGAAATAAATTTCTGTACCTGATCTGTAATCCTTCTACCTGGAACTTCTGCATGGTAGTGCTACCTTTTTGCACGAAGAAGTGAGAAACAAACCTCTTGGTTATTCACAATGACCTTTATTTTGGATTGATTTTGCCATTTCATAGCTTCTTCCTTCCTTTTAAGCCTCCTTTGACTGTCTATCATAGGAATATTAAACTCAAAACAAGAGAGAGCAACCAGAACTATTAACACTCAGTGAGTCTATGGGCACATCTTATGCTTTCTGGCAAAATCTGTCTGAAGTCAGCATTGAGTCTTGGCTTTGTCTATGATTACAGTTAGCAAACTTCTTCCCAGCTTCACCTCTTAGCTCTTGTTAGTTTAGATAAACAACATTTAAAATATCCGAGTGTACTGAATTTTCTGTTGACAAATGCAACTTGTTTTGTTTCTTTTGAAAAGGAAAAATAGTTTCCTTCCCTCTCAAAGTCTCTTGGTAGTAAATGTTATCTAACATGGCACTGTGCTTCTTAGTCTGAAAGGCCACTGCAAAATCAGAATATAATGATAATTTCTGCATCGTCCCTAAATGTCTGAGTTAATTTTTATGTGGTAAATTGAGTTCCTCTAACAGAGATGTTGTAAGAGTTATCTAATATATCACAGTTCCAGAAGGCAATCATTACTGCTTATCTAAGCTTCTATGTGGTGTCAAGAGCTATAGAAATTCTTTCATCTCAGTGATGCTATTTAAACTTAGACTCCAAAATCAAATATCTAAGGCACATTATTCTTGCAGAATGTGTGTGAGGGATGAATAATCATACCTAGATCATGGATACACAACTGATTTTCTATGTAATCATTCATTTCAGGTAAGGCTTCAGCATTGTAATACTCTGCACAGTAGTACCCTAACTCTCGAGTTTTGCTCATGATATCATTACATTTGCTCACATGCACTTTTCATTAGATTACAGGCAAGAAGTGGTTCTAATGGTCACTATCTTGGCTTCAAGTGCCTCACATGAGAATTCAGTAGTTTTGGTATCTAACTCATTTTCATATATTGAATCCCTTTCTCTCTGTGCATTGGTCTTCCCACATGAAGAAAACAGGTCTTGCTTATGTAACGTAAGTAGGGAAAGTCTACATTGCTTTGTAAATATTAATTCAGAATACTAGATTAAGAGAATTATGTGTTATTGGAAACAGATGGGAATATTACAAAGCATTCTGTATGAAACATATTAAAATCACCTTGAAAATTTGTCTACAAGCAAGATGAGACAGATGTGCAGGATTTTTTAGTACTGAGAGTTAAAATGCAGAGTACTATTAAGCATTAGATAGCCTTTCTTGCAGACTTAATTTCTAATTCTCCAGACAATGCTGGAGAATGGCTGGCATGCATAAACACAAACATCATTTATTCATCAGTAATCTAGCATTTAATTAAAATATTACTACATTCTTATTCAGTGCATACAGAAGAATGGTGTAAATATGAAAGGTCAAATAATTCACAGAATCTCAGAATGAATCACAGAAGGGTTGAGGCTGGAAAGGACTTTTGGAGACTGGCTAGTCCAACCTCCATGCTCAAACAGGGTTACCTGCTCAAGACTGTGTCCAGGCAGTTTTCAAGTATCTCCAAAGGCAGAGACTCTACATCTTCTCTTGGCAACATGTTCCAGTGCTGTCACCCTCCCAGTAAAGACATATTTCCTTATAAACAGACAAAATTTCCTACACATCTTTCTGACCACTGTCTCTTGTCCTGTTACCTGGCACCACTCTGAAGCATCTGGCCCCATCTTCTTTACATCCTCCCATGAGATATGAGAATTCTGTATTACCAACAAACTGATTGAGGGTCCATTCTGTCCCATGATCCAGGATATTAATGACTAAGTGGAAAAGGACTGGGACCAGCATTGACCCCTGAGGGGCGTCACTTTTGACTGGCCTGTAGCTGAACTTTGTGCTGCTGATAACTCTCTGAGCTTGTTCAGCTGGTGGTCAATTGACCTCACTAGCTGCTCATCTAGGCTGCACTTCAGCCCATAGGGAAGCTCCCATAACATCCACATGTGAATGTTATGGGAGATGGTATCAGGCACCTTACTGAAGTCAAAACAGACAACATCGGCTGCTCTCCCATCATTTATCCATCCAGCCTCATCACAGAAGACTACCAGCTTGGGTAGGCTTGGCTTCCCCTTTGTGAATCTGCACTAACTACTCCCCAACACCTTCTTGTCTCTCATGTACCTGCAGAGGGTATCCAGGATTAGTTGCTCTAGCACTTTGACACAGATCGAGCAGAGACCGGACAGCCTCTAGTTCCCTGAGTACTGCTTGCCTTTTTTGAAGATTTGGAGTGACATTTACTTTCTTCTGTTGTTCAGGAACCTCTGCTGATCACCATGATGTTTCAAGTAATTGGAAAAACATTTCAATTTTGGCCATAATACAGTTTTTGTAATGAATACTCTCACTTCACTCAAGGATGGACCAGTACTATGGCAAAGACAAGAGCAGCAGCAACAAGAATCAATACAAAAGTAAATAGCATGTTAAATACTTATGATGTCACGTTCAATTGCTTTTTCCTTTCCAAATCCTCTAAGGTATCAAAATGCCAGTCGAAATAGTCTGTTCCCTATTAAATATTTGAATACATTTCATTTGCCAATATAGCTCTTAGGATTGAATTCACTCTATCAAACCTTACCCGCCTAGGAATTTGGAAGTTTGCCTAAACTTATCACCTTGGTTCTCTCTAAAGACAATCTATATTCAGAGAAAGGCATTTCCAGTTCATCCTCTTCTAACAGAGGTGACCATCTTTCTCTGTTGGTTAAAGGTGGAACTTAACAAATTAGCTCTGACAAGGGGAGACAAATTCCTACTTACAGTCACTTCCTCTCATTAAAAATCATGTGTATTTATATAACTGAAAAGAGGCCAAAACTTTTTTTTTTTGGCTATTCAAAACATACTTAAAGGCACTCCCTAAAAATCACATATCTTTACAGCAAAAAATAGATCTTCCTCTGCGCTGTGAATACTTAGGTCCAGCACAGAAGCACTGATATGACCTTAACACGACCAAGAGGGTATCATCTTCATTTAGCAAAATCTTAGCACTTGGTCAGATAGTAACAGACAATAGCATCAGAACTGCTACTTTCCCTACTAG
The DNA here is from genome assembly GCA_003342815.1 of Eudromia elegans. NCBI lineage: Eukaryota > Metazoa > Chordata > Aves > Tinamiformes > Tinamidae > Eudromia > Eudromia elegans. The sequence goes on from PTEX01000285.1 coordinate 506,123, forward strand.
AGGGAGCATCCAGAAGGAAAACATAACAGTTCACAAATAAAAGATAGAAAACTCCAGATGATCATCAGAAGACTTCAGTCTTTCCTTAAATAAGCATTTCTAAAGAAACTTAACTTGTAGAATAGCACTCAAAACTCCTTGTAACGGTATCAAGAGCAAATGCAGCCGAACAATCTGCCATCAGGCTCCACTGAACTTCTCAACTCTGGATAATATTGGGAGTAATTAGTGAAGCTGCTGTGTCCAACTCAAGGAAACTCAAGAACCTTTTCTCCATGAGGCTACTCAACAGAAAAATACCATATTCATAACATCTTATTTTCCTTTCAACTCAAAGGTTCTGACACAGCAATATCACCAGGAGACAGAGAAGATATTCAGCTAAAATAATTTATATTGGAATTGTCTGGTCATCAAACTGTTCCAGAACAGCATTTAAACAAGTTAATATTTTGCATGTATTGATGCTAACAGCAGCTGGGCATCACAGATGCTGCCTGAACCCAAATGCTATTTCACTGGAAGCTTAAGCATTTGCTTATGATTTGGATGAGGTAATACCTGCCACCATAAATCATCTTTCCTCCAAACTACACAACAAGTTTCAACACAAGACAGAATTACAAAACTAGGAGAATATTTTCAGTGATAGAGTGGACAAATATTTCTCATTTTTATGTGCAAATATCACTGTATCCTTTTGTAATATTTTATTAATTTCTTTAAGCTCTGAAAGACATCTATATTTAAAGCATCAATATTACAGATTTTAGTTTCAAAGCACCTCAGATCTAAGAAAAACATCAAGTAAATCATCATTGCACCAACAGAATCTATTTTTTTTTATTTCAATGAAAGCTATCATCTAAACACAACTAGGAGTTAGAAGATATAACAGATTTATTGTGCTTATCCTCTTACATTTCTTATTTGGCTCCCATGTGAAAAAAATTAACTCATTTAGAATGCAGTTTTCAAAATATCTAACCTTTTGATTTTAACGTTAAAAAAAAAAATCAAAGCTGGCTACTTAAAGAGTTACAAATTCTGATGAATTTCTTTCAACTGCCTTCATTCAATCAAGAATATTCTGCATCTTCCTGTTTACAAAATGCATTTAATAACTGGTAAATTCTGGAAGCCAGTTAATGATGTCAGACTTCTGTTTATAGTGCCCAGAAACTGAAGAGGTCTAATCACTTCCTTTCATTTTCATCGAATACTTACTCAAATTTATAACATCAGTGAAATACATTAGGCAGTTAATTTTAAGAAATTACTGCATTTTCAGTTGGATAATGTCACTTGGCCTTCAGCCTTGTTCCTTACAGCTGTAAAAATTACAAATTACATCTTGTTATTTAAATAAGGAATATTTTTGAAGGTTAAGAAATGGTGACTCATACTTTTATGTCAAGTAGGGTCTTGGATGGGTACTACTAGTATAGCACCTTCCTATTAATTAAAAAGAGGGTGGAGAGAAGAAAAATGGAAATCTGGCTCAGAGACGTTGTCTGGAGCTTATGTGTCTTAATAAGTTTTTATCTGGCATACAAAAGAGGCTTTTATCTGGAAGGTGGGTTTTTTTTTTTTGGTTTTCTTTTTCTTAATAAGTTCAAAACATTCATGTACCTTTTTTAACACTGCTTGCCATAGGAATCCCTCTGGGTTTCATGAGCTGCAATGCTTTTGTTCAACACACTTATATTAGTTAAGGTATCTACTATACCTATGACATACTATTGCTTTCTGTAAACTTTAGCACATAAAAAATTATTTGAACCCAACTAACACTTTACCAAGGACTTGAGAAAGAAGTAAGTAGGCGATGAAGGAGAGGACACAAACTCAAACCTACCTTTAGATCAAACATGGGATTTTGTGTGAATTGTCTAAAATATATGTGAAAACCTACTGCAGTTTCACACAGACTAAATATTGATTTCTCTATACTCTGAGTATTCTGTATATTGTGGAATTTGATCTTTTAAAAATGAGTTTCTTTTTGTTAATATTATTTGTAAATTTTATTTTTCTACTTATAGTTATTTATATATTCTGCACTGATTATGTTTTTAGATTCTGCTATTTATATCCCAGTTCTATCTATCTTCTATCTATCTATCTTCACCCAGTACTAGGGATGAAAAAAAAAAAAAAAAAAAAAGAAAAAAGGATTTGTTTTCTCCCCATACCAGCTTTACTTTCTAAAGATAAATTGCTTGCTACAAACCATGTACCTGCCTGTAGAAGTCTGTGTAGACCTTTTTGCTAAATTTCTGAAACATTTTATCTCTCTTCCAGAATTATAATTTCACTTATTTTTAAAAAGAAAAAAGGAAAGGATACAGTAGTATTTAGCTGGTATATGGGATAGTTACTTATACAAACATCTACAGCATAGTTGGGTTTTTTTAACATTAAACTAGTGTTCCAAGACTGCAGGGGGCACTGATGCACTGTACAGCTAGAGCACTGCGGCGCAAGATTCAGCCAGGATTTGATTAAATAGTCCTCCAGGTTACAGACAGACAAAACACATAAACTATTTATAATCAATTTAAGTTGAGAGAAATTAGGTAATTGTAAAATATTTATATGAATTTTGGTGGGGAATTCATGTTTCTTTTACCGGTAAATGTATTTGTTTTTCTGCAACAGTCACGCAGTTGTAGGGATTAGACTGTTTTCTCAACCTTTGTAACCAATGGCCCTTGAAGGATGATGTATCTTTCTAGCACTGCATTACTTAAGATTACACACTTAAACAAATAATCCCAGCTCCCTGTAGGGAACACGTTTTTGAACAGTATATACCTGGAGAAGTCCATTTATTGGCCACTGTAAATCAAGTATTTGTATATTAATTACCCAATACAGACATTACCTGACTCAAAGAGTCTTTTAAATGAGGACACATTACAGTAAGAAATATTTTCACATTTTATGTTATTTGACATATGGTTGACATTCCTAGGTATCCATTTTTTGGGGACCTAGGAATGCTAATGTCTGAGGCACAGAGATATCCTGATAATCAAAATACATGACAATTTATCACTTGACTGTAAATGGCAGGCAGTGACCAAGTCTGTGTCCTACATTCAGTACTTTACTCTTCTAATTTCTTTGTTGAAGTAACTCTTTTGTGTGTGTTGAAATAAATATTCTTCTACATGTACACGCAGGTTCCATCATTGTTTAATCTTTTTTGGTGTATCTCAAATTTTACTATTTCATGAAGTTACAACCATCTTTAGCCTCTTAAGTTAGAGTTGGCTAAAGGATGTGTTGTCTTTCTAGAAAGACATGTTGTCTAATTTTAAGATAGCAAGACATGAAGAACCCACCACTTCAATTGGTAGTTTGTACTAATTATAATAATTACTGTAACAGCTATTTTATATATATATATATTTATATTTATTTTACTACTGATTCATATTTTCTGTTTTCAGCTTTCAGCCATTGGTTCTAACATGCCGGTGTTTGTCCAGCTAAAGAAAGCTCTTCTGGATCCAGTCTTTCTCCTCATATACATCAACTCAGGCACATTTTAGAAAAACAGAGTAAATTCCAAAAGTATCTTTCTGTATAATTTTTTTTTCTTTTTTTCTCTCCAGATTGCCATCAATTGCTATAAGATTATATATCCCATTTTTTCTTCTTTTACATTTTTTTTCTCTACTTTATATGTATTGTTCTGGGCACCAGTACAGAACAAAATACTGTATAACACAGTATATCACAATAAACAGCATACATAAAGTTATCCTCTTCCTTGCTTGGATAGGCAGGAATCTCATTCACCATTTAACTCCAGAAACTAAGGTGAATTGCTTGTCTAAATTAAGAGAACCCCTCAGGATTCTGTCCTTTTATCCAGGTTTGGCCATTTTAAACAAGCACTCATCATAAAAGGTTTGTATAAAGCTTTTACTTTTAAAAAGTGAATTAAACTTTCATTATATCAGGATTTCCTGTTAGCTTTCATAATAATTAAATCCAGACAGTCTAAGAAATTTTATAGGTTTTTTTTTAATTCTAAATTTCTCTTAGTAAGCAAATTCTACATGTCAGACTTTGATTCAAATGGCCAGGCCATACATCAGTACAACAGCCAGCTTATGAATATCAGTGATACGAGGGATCTACTTCTATGAAAATTCTGCATTTAAATTGAAGTGTTTGAATCTAATTCTAGATCTGAAATGAACAGATGTTATTAAAAGTGCTCTTCCAAAGTAAAGCTCAAAACACCTTAACCAATATTTTCATTCTACAAAATATATTTTTTTTAATATTATCATAGTATTATTTTCTATTGACTTTCTTCTCCACAAAGAGAGACATGGTTTTGATAGATTTCTGATTGTTTTGCTTTTGGCTTTGTTAAAGGAGATTTTTACAGAACACAGAAATTCATTACAAGTCACAAAGTCTTCCACTCCATTCACTGACACAATGGAGGACACACAGTGAATCTCAGCCTATTCTGCTAGGCAGGATAAAAGTGAACTTCTGAACTTTTCTCTTATCATTCTGGGCTTTAGCATTTGAAAGCAACTCTTAAGATTTCTTATTACTTTTCTATGAATTTCCAAAGTGAATCTCAAAGCTAACAAAAAGCTGTAAGAAAGTCTTATTCAGATTGAAGCTTTCAGTAGGCAGATTCTTCCTTTCAATACGACTCTTATTCTTACTTATTCTGTCTAATATGCCTCTCTTTGCACAACGCTGTCCGGCACGATAACAAGAGCAACTACATCTCCATTATGAGGCACTCTCAGCACATAACTCGAAAATCATGGAAATCTGCTGTGAAGTTTAATTATTTGTGACTGCTTAACAAAACATTTTTTCTCTATTTCAGTATTTCTGTAATTGGAATGACATCAAATACTAGCACTAAAGCTCAGCATGAGGCTGTGGTTCAATAAGGAAATCATGCAAGATAATTTCTTTTAGTAGTCAATTGCTTTCAGACTATTCTTCCTGTTACATATTTTGCTTTTTGAGCCACTGTTCATAATAAATTTAAGACTCAGATTTATATGGAAACCTCTTTACACCAGAACTCTGTCAAACAATGCTGGACCCATCTGCAAGTTTTAAATGAAGAGAACAAAACATGAAATATTTTTTTTTTTTTCTATTGCAATAGGGCTTTCTTCTTCACATACTTGTTGGGCTAGAAGCCAAAGTGATAATTTCAAGAAACTACTGACCCATATCACTCAATGTCTCATGTCATTAAGGTAATTTTTCTTAAGCAATAAGGCAATGTTTCCAAAGAAGATTGCAATGGCTGTGACACATGATCTCAGTAATGCTGTGAAAAACATATCTGGTCAAGCTTTAAAAAGTTAGAAAAAAATGGCTTTAAATTTAGCTTTTTTTCTGTGAAGCTGCTCCAGTAGGGTGATCTCACCTCAAGGCTTTTTTAATAAAACACTTGTGCTCCTATGTTTACAATATTATTTCTAAGGAGGAACTATGCCAAAATCTGGAATTAAAAAGTTGTATTCAGTCATCAGAAAATGAATCTTTCATATAAAACTCCATTAAAAAAAAAAAAAAAAGGCTGATACAGTTTGGGGCAGTTTTGCATTTCAAAAGCTAAATATGTTGAAGAGTTCAAACAGCAGAGATTCTAGGGAAGTACAAATCTACAGCAATTTTCCAGAAGATATTTGCTTGTATCAATATTGTCATGTACTCAGAGCAACTCAAAATATTCCTATCATATATACTGTTCCTGAAACTATAATCCTTGAGATAAAGATGATATATCATTATATTGTATATTAGCATATTAGATTATATAGGTTATGAGAAATATAATTAAATATTATTGAAAATTAAATATAATCTTTAATTATATATTAAAGAATACATATAAATATGCATTTTTAAATTTTTTTTATATATATATATAGGTCCTTTTCCTTAGTTGCAGTTGAAAACACGTTTTGAAATTCTGTCCCTTTCCTCCTGTCAGCTTACCACAGAACTCAGCGGCAAGAACGGCTAGAGATTAACTGCTTTTAAGTGATGGCTGCAGCCTCCTAGCCCTGATTGCTCCCAATGCTGAATAAGTACCACGTGCAGAGGGCTCCTCTGCACCTGTCCAGCACCCCCAGGCTGCCCCATGCGGCTCTCCAGTGACCTGGGCCACGTCCTCAACTCTCCCCCTATCTCCTAAGCAAGCCCTCCTGGAGAACAGGTTGAAAAGCCACCCAGTAAGTTCTCTTTCTCTTCTCTATGACATTCCCCGGATGGAGACAGTGACCTAATGCACTAATCATGGTTGCTGGCATGTCTTTGAATCCCTCGCTCAATGTGAGGTGGTCAAGGCAGAAGAATTTGTTTGTCAGGACAAATGCCATGGACACACACACTTCTTGTAGTATGCAACACACTAGAGAAGATGCTTTCATCAGTTCCGAATTATGGATGTTTTAATTAGAGCCTAGCACTTGATTTTACCGATAAGTTAAGGGGTAAATTTACATATAATGGTTAAAAATTCAGGGTAAAACAAATTTTGCAAGTAGTATTAATAAATTTAGTGATCATATACACTAAAAATCACCAGTAGTTGGTGATAATCAATATTATATAATTCCATCAAAATAGTTTTGCTCTAGACAGGTGAGTGAGGAATTATTCTGTGAGGAGGACAATCATTTTCAGGTTTAATTGAATCTTTATCCAATGGAAAAGAAGCTAATTAAAACACATGAACAGAGACAGTGAAAGCTAAAGAAAGACTTTAGGATTTTGTTGATTGACCTCCTATATTTCCAGTCCCAGATTGGTCAGCTGATACACTAGCCTTGTATTTTTTTATTATTATTTGCATACGAAAAGAGCAATCAGCATCACTCCCATACGGTAGCAGGTTACTTTATTTAGCAAGAATGATTTCATATTTTATATAGTTATTAAAGTCCAGAATACTATGAAAGTTCAAAAAAAGAAACAACTGAAAAGGAATAAACACAAAAACAAAAGTCAGTTTCAGTTTTTCAGAAATGTAATATATGCAAACATGTATTATCTCACCTGTATATATTTAGCATAGGGATTGCCTAAAATCTACCACAAACATTTCCCTCTGAATACTCCAGAGGACTGAGCAAAAGGCTTACCCAACAATTTACACTGATTTGGTGGATTTGTAACAGTAGGAGAGATTAGCTCTGTCATTTGTTCCTTCCCTTGCCCCGCTTTTTTTTAAACACTGAGTCTGTATCACTGAAAAGTTTATCATTTTAACAGATATGCTAAAGAAGGAAAAAATGTTTAAAGAAAAAGCAGAATACATATATACGCACAGCAGAAAGGAAACTGCACCAGACAGCAAAAGCCATAAGATATGGAGAATACACTGAAAACAAGCATAGTAAAAGATCAGGGACATCAAAAAAGGACAAATCAAGCAAAGATGACAAAAGCATATAAAAGTAAATAAGGCCCTGGATAAGAAGGAAGAGGCAATTAGGAAAGCACAGAAAATGTTATCAGCCAGCAAAAGCAAGAAATGAGAGATAAAAGAAGTAACAAGAATGCATAAGGAAGAACAAATGTTCGTTATCATGCTCTCTATTAAAATTACACAGAATTGTTATTAAGATATCCTCAAGCATCATATGTGAGGAATACAAATGAATGGCATTTCTCAAGCTTTATATTCAATAACATAAACATTTCAGCTAACCACAGAAAATACAAAACTTGGTAAATGGACAAAACTAAGTGACACTAACATTACTCAATTGTTTTCTTCCTCTGTGCAAGAGCATTATACTTCCTTTTTTGTTTCATAATTAAGCACATACCTCCAAACTGCTAATGAGAAAAATAAGCATAAATATATGTGCTGAGATATAAAAATATAATTAAGGTTTGATTAATCTCTCTCTCTCAGATACACCAGAAGCTCAATGCTTCTCATAGCACTGTGCATTAGTTCATAAACTAAGACGTAGAGACAGAAAAGCTCAGATACGGAACTAACTCTGATTTCCACTGCAGTCCTGGGCCAGCCTGTACATTTGTTTGAATTTCGCTTTGCCAGCCCAGATGGATGCATGTTCACATGTCCTTTAGCCCCACTTGAGTCTTGTATGAGCACTTCCTATGATGGTGGTGTGAATACACCACTGTGGGAGTACTTGGCCATTTCCAGATGTGAAATGCTAACGCTTCCACTTTCTCAAATAGGGAGGGAAAACAACTCCCAGCAGTGCCAACTTCCTCCTTTCCATAAGATGGAGTTCGTTATGAAGAAAGGATTCAAAAACTTCAGATGGCAGGTGCCAGATGCCTTGAGTTGTGAAGTTTTGTAGTACTCTTAAAAAGCGAGAAGTACCATAGAGGAAGTGACATGATGAAAAATTGTATGGGAAATTGAATTTTACAGAGCTGTTAAGGATCTGTTGGGATGTTTTGAAAAATATCACAGAAAACTACAGAATGGAAAGAGGAGTACTCGCAGATAAGGAAGGAGAGTTGGAGCTTGGAAAGTGGATAACTCAGGGCTCACTGAAAACATGTAGAGATCTCCAAAATATATTGCATAGCTCCTGAGAAAATTGCTGTGCATTAGGAAAACCATCAATCCTCCTGATGGAATGGAGCTTGGGTAATGCACATTCAAGAGCCTCTTTCCAGCATACAAATAGCAATCAGAGTCATTGCTCAATTTCAGACTGGAAAAAATAGCTTAAGATAAATTAACAGCAAAATAAAATCTTTAGAAAAAAATCAACCAAAAACCTGACCTATAAGTAGTCATGAAGAATGCAGCTTATTAGCTCCTGCCTGTCAGAGCAAAAATTGGCCTTGAACATTTTTATCCATCAATAAACCCCCTTTTAGAAAGTGGCAAACAGCTGGACGCATGGTCCCAATTAGGAACTTGTTTAGAACAAGTCACAGCATCAAGACACATATATGCACGCACACATATTTATATATAATATACACATACATATATGCATATACACACACATATAGCACACACAGAGTATCCTTTAATTCTTTTTTTCTTAGCTACCATGCAGACACTTAGCAATTCTAAGAGAAATCAAGATACCACTATATATACTTGGCCATTATATATACTTGATATTTCTTTTTTTATATGTATACACACACACTTATATACATATATTTTACATACCCACATGTGTGTTTGGAACCTTTGAAATTACTACATGCAATGAATTCTTACAGGAATATAAAGCAAAGCTGTCTTAGCTCCCAGGCACTAAACCAGGAGCGAGGTGCTGTAAACACAGCTTTTAACACCGGGTCTCAGAGCTTCATTTATATCTGTTATCCAAGCTTTACCTGAAAGTGATAATCATTTATCCAGAAAATCTACTACAGTAGCATTTCCAAAAACACAGAAACTTTACATTGTATTAACACATCCCACAGATCTTACTTGTATCAGAATAAGGAAATTAAAGATCTCATCTCTTAGCAGAACTCATCAGAGATCTATTATTTCTAGTTGCTTGTTTTCCATTCTCTTCCCCCCAGAGTACCATGGGCTGCAGCAGATGTGTGAACTGCAGGCTTAAACAGGCTACGTGAACACCAAGCTCCTGTCCTTTCACATCCCTGGGCCACAGAAAGGAGGAAGAGCTGTTTGCACTATGGGACAGCAGGAGAAACAAGCTGCCTGCAGACTACTTAGGTCCTTTTAAGAGCAAAAAGACCTTAACATCCATCTCACTGCTTCAATCAAGAATCAAAGGTATGCCTGTTTTGAAACGCAACCTCAGAAAAATCTGTAAGCTCTCACAGTCACCTTCATTGATATGCTTAATTGTATATTAATCTTCTAGACCAACTGAGCTAAAGTCTCACTTTTGAAACCTCAGTGCCTCTGAGCACGCCCAGAAACTTTGGAATATTCAGAATGATGAGAGCCAAAGCTTCAAGTTTTGAGGTCTCTCATCTTATTCTTTTGCCTGGTACTGACTTCACTCTGGAAATTCAGCAGCACCTTGTTCGTACATTACACGACAGGCAATCAACACTTTGCTCCCATCTCCCATTTAGTTCTGCTCAGCTAAAACAATGCACCTTCCTTTGCGGCATATGATATTTGCATTACAAATCTGAATGTTAGAGGAACAAACAGCATTCTTTCCCTATATATTTAAGGAATTCTAGACAGATAATTGGATGCATGTGCCAGTGTAACTAGTGCTTTATTTTTTACATTTTTCTGAAAATGAAGAAATTATATAGCAATCTGCATAACATTAATCACAGATAAAAGGAACATGGAGTGTACGATGTCCTCTGAAAGGTACTGAATAGTCCTGAAATAGTGATGCCCATAGTTTTGAAAAGGTTAATGAACAGTATCTAAAATTTGTTTGTGAACGTTCTCTATATTCTATGCACATATTAGCTCACCCTTTTGGTATTTTAAAATTCAAATAGAGCTAGTTAAAAAAATGGCAGAACACATTTGAGTAAATTTCAAACCTATTAAAAATTCATAAGGTTAAAATTTACTCACAAACCCATACACTTTAAGAAGTTTTTGCATGTCTCCCTTTGGCTGACCTTCCACACTACAATAATAAGGTAATCCGTGCTGCTGGAGTTGCCAAGAAATAAAAGCAAGTTAAACGAATGGTATTAGTCAGACTCTCGAGTAAGGCTAAATATACAAAAGCAGAGGTATTTGAAAAGAGTAAAAAACCTAGCACGGAAAGTGTCAGGAAAATGACTACTAGGCTTCCCTCCTAAGGGACAGCTAAACTACCCAGAGAAATTTAAACTACTTTGAATTCTGCTTCCAGATGTTCACAGACTGGGAGAGCTGAGACTTAGGCCTGGATGGAACCAGCTCTGTAGACTGCACAAGACTGGACACCACTGTGCTCATCTACAGCCTTCTAGAATGATCAGAGAAGGGAAAAGGTAGATGTTATGCAGGACAGTTGGGACTGAGGCAATCTAACATCCCTTTATCACATCAGACTGTTTTCAAGATTCATCCATACAAAATAGGGTGTCATTTCACTTACCAAAGTATTTGCAAGAACCAGCTCTAGAGTGTAATCACCTAGTTCTCACTCAAGGTTAAGTCATCTTTACTGTCAATATGTAGCACCAACCATATTTCCAACTGATTAAATTGCTAATTGATTCAAATTGAAAGGAAACATCAAAATCAATAAAAAATGCAATAAATCTTGGCATATAATTCTACAGATTCTAACAGATAATGTAGTATCCTAAAGAAAAAAGTAAGTTTAAAAAGTAACTAAGTGAATTTTGCCTTAAAACTTTCACCTTCACATCTACAGCTGAACATACAGTCTGGATGAAAAAGAGATCTCATGGGTCTTATGGTTCTCATAGGCTGTGTAAACTAGTCAACAAGAAACATGGATAAGAGAGTAGCGTGATAAAGCCTCAGGACAAAGACACCTGCCTTCGAGAAAAGATTATATTGCAGGATGAAAGAAAGAAGCTGGTAACAGCCCTGGTTTTAAAGAAGTCCCTCTTTTACTCTGTAGTTCAAAAACAGAGCTTCATCTTGCTTAGGATTTGGGAGATCAAATGTGTAATGCTTATGCAAAATGGAGTATGACTTCCTCAAATTTGAGGAGACATCTGGGAAGGTTTATGATTTTCCAATAATTTAATTTCTAAGATGCAAGTAGTTCTTGAAGTCACGATCTCTTCCAATTTTTTTCTTTTTTAATTATTATTAACATTCAGAAGCAGTGTTTTCCTGTATTTTTTACAAACATATATAATATGGACAGCAGGAAGTTTCTAGTATTTGTTATAAAATTAATAAGAATCACAAAACCATGAAGAGAAATGCAAACAGCATCTTACTCTGACCACTCCTATATTTTATTTTAGGACTGTCTTTTTTTCCTGTGCTTCCCCAACTAGTGAGTGAAATAACACTCTAAATAAGATGTCAAGCTTAATTGAACTATGCTGAAAAAAAGCATCTTCCATTAAAAAATGGCTTGAAAAATATAAAAGACCGCAAAATACCCATCTGTATAATCAGTTCTTCCCTAAGTATTGTTGAAATTATCTAGAATGGTCACCCTATTTTGGGAAGAAAAAAAAAAATCAACACAGTTTCTTCTGGTTTGAAAAGGCACAGAGGGTAGTTTACCTGCAATTGTCAATGTTATTTCTGCCCACAGCATTAGAGAAGTTGAAAGGTCCCACGTTATTGATTTCTATGACTTCTGCACAGCCAGTGAAATTGTAGACAGGTCCAGGCATCTACAAAAGAGGAAAAATGCACACTATTCTCATGCTTATTATCCTTGCAACTTGGTTTTAAAAAGATTTTTGGCAAGATTTATAACACGCTTCAGAAGTGTGCTGATTCTAAAGATATCTCCTGGCTTCCAATTTTTCCATAGGGAAATTGTATAAACAACGGCAAAAACTGTGAATGTAAGAAGAAATTACAAAAAAAAAGTGCAATTTAAAAAAATACTCCTTGTTTTTGACATACAAGCAGGCCCACAGGTATGCTGAAAACCCAGCAAAAAATAGACTTGTCTTTATTCAGGTATTTATTTGCTACACGGGAACATACGGCTTATGGAATGGCAAAGAAAGAAACTTTAGGTCTACATTTAAAATTACTATTCCCCTGCTTAAAATATATTTAGCACCATTAATCATGTTCCAAGGCTGCCCAAGGACCAACTAAGAATAACAATCATCCTAGGTATTAAGTAAACACAGAAAAAATGTTCTGGGTATGTGGCTATCTAAACAAGTAACACTGACACAATGTGTTGGAAAGTATTAAAACATATGACCAAGTTATCCATGATGCAGCAGAGAAGGCTTCATGCGGGTTCACCAGGACCTGTTCCTGACCAAACCAGATACCTGTTCTTGGTACCATAAAGATGAGAGTCCACAGTTTATATAAGAAATTTCTTGCTTACGGATTCAAATTTCATGTCTAAATAGAAAAAAATAGGGCTAGGACTGTTAGGAGACATCCCTGACACAATCTGGTGGGGACTTGCAAGACTGTTTAGGCAGAACGAGCTGTGACGGTGGGATCACAAAATGACTGAGTTGGAAGGGGCCTTTGGATATCATCTAGTCCAACCCCTGAACACAAGCAGGGTGCACAGGACCATATCCTGTTGGGTTCTGAATACCTCCAGAGAAGGAAAATATCAGTTACTCCTGTAAAAGGTAAGGCACCACAATGATTGCTGGTCATGAACCCATAAAAGCAGCAGCAAATCTTCAGTTGCTTCTTAGCACTGCAGAGGATGATAACAATGACTGTAAAGTAGCTAAGTTTAGATAGCTGCAAAAACTGAAAAAAACTAAATGCAGTCATCATTTCACACCGAAGCACTACATGCAAAATGAAGAGGCTTTAAGGAAATTCGGAGGAGCACTCAAAAGAATGCAACACAAGCAGATGAACAGATAAACAAGGTATTGGCGCTCTACAAAACATGGAAATAAACTATCAGAAGAAAAAAAGACTTTGGAGTCTTAACAGAACTGCAATTTTTAGATAGCAAGGTTAAAAGTAAACAAACAAAAATGGCTAAGCGGCTGAGATGATATTCTTTAAAAGTAAATAAGAAATTAATATGAATGTTGGTCAGTAAAAACCCAATAAAGCAGACCAGGTAAAGCAAAATAAAAAATATTTCAAGGATCAACTTGCTAAGAGAGAAATGACTGGTATTAAATCCTTCTTGAAATACAACAGGAGCAGGAAGCCTGACAGAAAGACTGTTGAGCTAACAGATGACTCTGTTAAGAGTGTTCACAGACAAGGAAGTGTAAACAAACTCTCTACATCAAAATTTAACATTGAGGAGCTCTGGATGTTTCCGCGCTGCAATGTGTCACAAACCCCTTTTTAGAAGGGACATGAGAGACCTGTCCAAAAAAGGAAAATCACTAGTTTTTAGAATAAACATGTAAACCAAACAGAAGTAAAATCTGAAGAGCAAATGGTGCTCACCCAAAACTTTAAAAAGAAATTACTTAGCTACTTACGTGGCAACAACTTTATACTGCATCCAAACCACAGGAACGGATGGTATGGTTGTTTTGAGGTGTATCTTTTTATTACTTGAGAAGGAGGAAGAGGGTGTAATGTCCTATGAACCCATAAGTCCAAGTTCCATTTGACAAAAATAATTAAAAAATACACATCAAAGAACAAACAATAGATGCACAGAAAAAATAATATTTGGGGGATAGTTGAGAAAGCTTTTCAAAATATATGTCAATTTGCAAGAGTACCACTAAACATGTGAAAAGGAAACCTTGGTAGTTACATCTGTGATTTCTGAAAGGTTTTCAGCAATTTTCCATGCTTTATAGTGTTCCAAAGTAAACACCTTGGGGTAAGAGGGAAAAGCTTCGATAAATGAAGAGCTGGTTAAAAGAGAAGAAAAAAAAAAAAAAAAAAAAAAAAAAAAAAAAAGGAATAAATAGTGAGTTCCCAGTATGGCGAGTGCTCAGAAAGTCCCTGGGCAATCTGTATTAAAGTCTGTGCTCAAGTCTGTGCTCTTCAGCATATTCACAAGTGACTCAGGTAAGTTATTCAGGGAATTAAACCCCAAAACTAACTGAGAAGAGCTATTGTGGAATTTCCCAATATGCAAAAATACTAAGATATGTAAGGATGAAGATGGGTTTGAGATGGTCTCTGAACAGAGACTGACTCTAAAGACTAAGAAACTTTACTCTGCAAACAAACAAACCACCACAAAGCAGGGTTAGAAAAGAGTGGTAGGTGGACAGTGAATAAATAAAGAATTGTCACTGTTTCTCAGAGTATAGCATAGAAAGGGTATGAAATGACATAATCACTGGCAGATGAGTGCAAGCAAACAGGGGTACTGGTCATGCAACTTAAAATTAAGCAGTGGAAGTCTGACACAGAGCCTTGTGGATGCCAGAAGTGTATGTGGGGTCAAAAAACAGTCAGATTACTGGAAGATCAATTCATAGAATCATAGAATCCTAGAATGGCTAGGGTTGGAAGGGACCTGTAGAGGTCATCTAGTCCAACCCCCCTGCACACGCAGGGTCCCCTAGAGCATGTGGCACAGGGTGATGTCCAGGCGGGTTTTGAAGATCTCCAGAGAAGGAGACTCCACCACCTCTCTGGGCAGCCTGTTCCAGGGCTCTGTCACCCTCACCGTTAAGAAATTCTTCCTCAAGTTCCTGTGGAACTTTTGGTGCCTCAATTTTTGGCCATTTCCCCTAGTTCTATCACTGGCCACCACTGAGAAGAGGCCAGCCCCCTCCTCCTCACTCCCTTTCTTGAGATATTTATATACATTGATCAGATCCCCTCTCAGTCTTCTAATTCATGACGCACTATTAAATCATGAAGATCTTGACTGTGAATTTGCTGATGCAGCCAGGACTTTTATCTTCCAAAATCCTGTGTCTGCGCCTAACTGCTTAGAATTTAAACATTTATGTAGACAGAATTTCACAAACAAATCTTCCTCATTTCCTTTCTTATAAGCATAAGCAGAATGATGACTGCTTGCTCCTTCCCTACCTGTTACTAAAAAACACATTTTGTATTGTGATCTTGCTCTGCTCAAAACTTAAAAGGCAAAGCCACCTGTCCTTTCCTTCAAAGCAAAAAGAGTTTCTAAAAGACTGCAATATTTTAAGAAGGGGCTTTACCAGAACGCTAAACAGTAAACACGAACGTGCAATCATTTAAATAGAGAGATTTCTGACATGCTGAGTGAGGTAGATCAAACAGGTAAATCTCCGAACTCCCTCCTCTGTCACTGCAGGGAGTCCTTTAGCCTGTTTTTTTCGTTCGAGGATCCAGCAATACAGTGTGCTCAGGACGCACACAGCCACTGCCGGCTTCCAAGGGAAAATCCCATTTCACCAACCACCTCCTTCCCGAGACGGCTGAGAGTCACCTCAGGGCTTCAGAGCAGCTTCCAAAGCTCCTGCAGCTCTCTCAGGAGAGCCCACACGCAGCCATGGCAGAGCTGGGGCAAGCAAAGGGCTTCCCTCTCCACACGGCCCAGCCACCGAAACGTAACACGCAGCTCCAGGCAGTGCTGCAGCAGCAAAACGAACGGGCCTTCCAGCACAGTTAGGATAGGAAAAGAAGGATATTCTATATACTGCAGCGAGTGGCACAGGCAACTGACAGGCACTATAGGCAACAGAGCCCCATCTACCCCTCTGTCTGTCCATCTCTCTCCCTCCTTTGCCAGCCGCTTTGGCAAGGGAAAAAAGAGCATGCGGACTGCCAAGCGGGATGCGAGGCAGCCTGCTTCTCCTGCCACCACCATGAAAATCACACCTGGCTGTCTCCAGCTATGTATTCCCTATTAATCGTAGCATTTTGATATTATCAGAGGAGTTTGTTTTTCCTTTTCTCTGCCTTTTTTAATTAGCAAATAATATTCAGTTTAGTGGGATCCAAGATCTAAGCTCAATGTGAACAAAGAAATTATTACGTGCTTCATGTAACTTCTAAGGGGGAAACGATACAGAACTCACAAATTGTCTCAAAAACCTGAAGCTGTGAGTGATGTTGTAACATTGCCCATGTAAGCCATCATTTCAACGCTCTTCTGCTCTCCCCTAACCTTTTGTAATATTTTACTAATTCTTAGTTATGACTGCTCCAGCCTCACCCCTGTGAAAGCTTCTAAGGAAAGCCCTCATTCCTGGGGCTGTAAAATAAAACTAAAACACCAAATGAAAACAACTGAAGGAACCAATAGAAATAAAGATAAAATACACTAGCACGTCAACATTTGCCACTGGTGCTTTTAACTTTTCCAGTTAGTGTCATTCAAGATTATTAAGTTAATATGGGGAAAAAAATCACCATGGCAACCTGGGATCCATATTGCACACTGAGCAGCAAACGAACAGGGATGAACATCTATCTGTATTCTCTCAAGCCCTATTACATTGTGAATATTTTTATTTCCTTTTTTTCTTTCTCCCCAAAGCAAATTTACCAACTAGTGTTGCAATAATTTCTCTTTTGCTGTTATTGCATATTTTAAATGCAGCGCTTTCTTTTAAAGCAGGATTAAAATACTTAGAGATCTCTTATTTGTGCTGTAATCATAACTACATCATAAACACTTGGGTCAAACCACAACTTGCCTTTAGAGGGCCATGCTAAGTAAATAGCTATTGAAGCATATTTAGGAATAAGCACTGTTCATACAAACAAAAAAGTAAGCATCTTTTATTCTGCCATGTTTGAGAATTGCTAAGAGTTTGTGATTAGCAGATTAGATTATTAAAGTATAGGTTGCATTTAGGTTCTCTTCCATTAAAAAAAAAAAAAGACATTAATATGCTAATAAACCACAATACTGGTTATACATTACCTGAAAATACCACAGTCAGTCATAGCAAAACCAGAAATCAAATTTAATACAACTCACTATTCAGGAACCAGCCAGATATCTCTCACATTAGTAAACACACTCTTTAAGTCCCCTTAATACTCGACAAAAACGAGTACAGATACTTGGCAAGGAAGGTTTACACAATTGCCCGAACCATTAAATAACATAAGAAGAATATAATTGATTAAAAAAAAAAAAAAAACCCAACATAATATAAACTTCCCTCACTTGTCTCCCTCAGCTAGATTTTATATATTAAAAAAAACCAAAACACCACACCTCACAACAGACATCACAAAGTACTTAACAACACTCTCCATTACACAGTTTTTCACATCTTCATGATTCCTGGAAATATATCTAATTTTGGAGTCTGATTTGAAAAAAAGATTAGAAGAGATTGTGAGATTTGTCAGAATATATAATTTTAACAACAAACAAAATGGTTCAGATACAGAATCTTGATATTTATATTTACTTACAATCTGATAGATTGAAAACAAAGGCATAACTCCAAGATAAAAAACCACCTCACAGTACTAGTTCCTCTGCCCTATGTCTGATTCTTATAAGTGATTAGAATTCTATAAAGTGGTCTTAATGAGCTTTCAAATTAAGGACACTCTGTTCTCAACTCAATTCTTTCTTCAGATTTGCCAAACAACAACAAATGTGACTACCCTTCTGAATTTTAATCTGCTCTAAATCTACTGCAGCTGAATTTTAATCTGCTCTTAACCTACTGCAGCTGAACTTCAGTGTCACCTGCAGAGCAGTAAAAGAACAATCAGAGTAAAAGAAATAATCTCCTTTCTGAAAAGTCTAATTCCTTGTGGAGCTTTCTTTCCCCAAAAGAGAAGAATTTGTACTTCAGGAAATGTCATTCTGTGACCCTGGGTTAGAAACTGAATTAAATACAATGCAAAGCATAAGCATACACGCTACCATTTAGCTTCTTCTAACCAACCTGGCAAAGAGATGCAACAGTCATTAGGTCCTTTTATAAGCTCTGAATTTCTTATGCTTTCAAGGCACAATGCTAATGGTAGGATCTATTTATTTTCAATGCTTTTCAAGATAACAAGTTGCTCAGGATTTGTTAAAAATGATCACAAGTCATTCAGACAATACTGCAACCAAAAATGTTAACACTTTTATTCTTTTTGTTTTGACCAAGACCAAGGAATAACCAACAGGAAGAAGGAGTAAACTCTACCCTAAACTCTGGGAGTTAGGTAAAATGGGTCATGTGAATCTGCTTAATTCATTTGACTCTCAGTTACAAAACTGTGGGACTTTTCCTTTGAGAAGTATTGCTGAAAAACACTTTTTTTCCTTTTTTTAAGCCTATGATATTCATTACTTCACTTTCTAGTATTTACATTTCTATACTTTTCTCAGTCAGCTTCAGTTTTAATTCACATATATTTTTACTAGTAGATAAAACAGCATAAATCAGCATAAATCAAATTTTATTAATGACATGAAATATATATATATTAAATTTACTGATAAGAAGATGCTATTTGTTCTGAAAACAAAATTAATGAAAGAAAAAGTTGATATTTCAGTTTCTGATAGCCGTAAGGGAAATGCCAGAACAGAAAGGAAAAAGGGAAGGTATATCAGTAAAATTACCTACCTTACTGTGTATAAAATGAAGACATTAAAACACAGAGAAATTAAAATCTCTCCTACATGTTGAATATGTAGCATAAAACATTACAGGTAATCCTAAGGATAACATCAAAGTTTCACTAATATATTATGATATTAGCAATTAATCATATATGATATGGTACTATGATGGATGATTTTAAACTGAAAGAGTGATTCTAAGCTAAATGCCTATAAATCATTTTATTTCAGATATAGCTAACATAAATTAAACATCAAGTCAGATTTTTCCTGCATGTCACTGCTTCTACTGAAATCTTTAATTATTTGATTGGTATAACTCTAAATTTGTGTCTATCATATATGCCATGGATATGGAAGGCTTATTATGAAACTTACACTTAGCCCAAGTACCCCAAACTGTCAGATTCACCTGAATAACTTAAATTTTAGATAAGCTACAGGAGAAATCAGATCCTATTCTAAAAACTGGAATATTAAAGATAAAAATGAAGCAAGCACTAAAATAATTAGATATACTTGGTAAAAAAAAACCTTCTTCCTTCCTTACTGCTGTGCTCCAGGCCCTGGAACTGAGTTACTCTCCTCCTGATCAGGGTTTGAGCTGACCTGCCTTGTTTTTCTTACCTCCTTTCTTTTTATTCGCAACTTATCTCAGGCTGCCCTTTTTTTTTTTTTGATTGTTTGTTTGTTTTGTACAAGTATGGCACAGAGGATTGCTTTCCCTTCTTTGAGTTTCTAAAGCTTTTTCTATTCTTTATCCAGAATGGTTCAAACAGATTTCCAGCAATCACACTTTCAATGTTATTGAAAGGCTTTTTAGTGATATCTAAAAGAGACTATACTCATGCAACAAACACCTTATCAAGCTTACAGTGTTTAGTTTTCTGTTTCCTCTTCGCAGGAATTACTAACACCATTAATAACCGTACAGCAGGGTGGCACTCACAGGGCTCTAAACCCACCCGTACTCCTTTATATTCTGCAGCCACTGAGTCTTCCATCATCACAACAAAATACATCTGACCAGCAAAATTAAGTTTTTTTTTTTCTATTTTAGGAAAAGAAATATTCAATGAAAGGTCCATCTTTATCATGTACTGAACCAGTCTCCTGTCTCCAATAGCAACCACCCAAGATGCTAGGGCACAAAACAATGACAGATCACGGCTGCTGCAGCATTTCCTGCAAAAGCTCCACAAATCACAGGAAGCCCCATGATTTCAGGTCTCCTTCACTGGGGTATTTTTGCTGTGGCAGTAATAGACTTTTCACACTCTGATTATGGAATGATGCAATGTCAAAGGACGATCTTTTCAAATTTCACAAAAAGGACGATCTTTCACAAATTTCACATTTCACAAAGGAATATGGTTTCACATATAAGTATCTATACACACAGGCACAAACACACAGGTTTACGCTTACACACTCATTCTGCTAATCAGCAACCTCTGGTTCCTTTCATCTGATTTAGGAGATTCTGTACATCTGATCAAGGAGATACATCTGATTAGAGAGACTCAAAGCATAAAAGAGGCTGACAAAAACTAAACAGTTATTCTTCCAGATTACTTTTTGCCTTCAAAAAGCATAATATTCATGACTAATAAAATAAAATATCAATGCTAATGTCAAAAAGTTCTATTATTAAATGTTCCCCCTTCTTTCAGTCCAAGATGGTTTCATTAGATGAAAAAGCACAAAATCGGAGGTGTGTTTTCATTAGTTTCACATGTAACAGCTGCCAGAAAATCACAGAATCACAAAGAACACGATGACCATGTCCCTCCCTTAACACTGACTCTTTTGTTTTGTTACAACAGTTTGGTTGGCTTCTACCTTTAGGGCAGCATGCCCTTCCTACTAGCTTCGCACACGAGTTACTTGGTTATTTTCTTAGGCTGCAGTGATGGCCAATAGGCAGATGCAGATCCTCAGTTTAGACTAAAACTTTTAAATGAATGGTATTGAAGGGCTTATTTGCCAGGGATCAGAAATGGCCTCCGTTTACTTCAATATAAAACATGCTTCTGATGCAACCTTTGCAGTTTGGAAAAGAAATGAAACAACGTACAGAGAGAAATGTCAAAGCTGCCATGACAAACAAACTCAATTTACTGCTACCCAGAAGACAGAAATATGAACATAGAAAGTCAATGAGAACTGAAGACCCTAAGACTAAGTATGAAAATGGAGAGTGAACTCTAAGGCTGCTGGGGAAATACGCTAGACAGGAAGTCACTTAACTATGAGGACTAAGTAACTACGTGTAAATGGAGACCAAATACTTTAGATATTGACTATTTATTTCTCATTATAACAGTTGACAAAATTTTTAATCAGATAAACAGTGAGTTTAAAAGGATGTTGATATGTTAAAGACACAATATAAACTAATCATCAAGATTAACTCTGAAAGGAACTAAAAGAAATCACCATGTAAACAGAAGACCATTTTAATGAACATTTTTCCATTTAAAATAGAAAAGCCTGAAATAAAAGGAATAAGTTCCATCAAAGATGGGATGTGTGAAAGTGGCCAAACTGTCTGGCAAACATGAGTTGAAAGAGGACACTGGGAGTCATAAACAAAATGGAAAAGATCCCGTAAAAAAGGCTTTATATTGTCAGTAAAAAGGTGTAAAGATGAAAAAAAAAATGCCAAAGCTCAAACTGAGACAGAACTTGCACAGAATAAAAAAAGATTGAGTAAATAAGTGATAATCCATGTGAAGAAGAGGGACAAAATTACAAACATTGGATCTGACTAAAAAAACTTGCTTATGCCGAGGAAGCACTTCTAGGGTTACCCTAAGTTGCCTTGCATCAAGGTGCTGCTGTGATGAGTTGCACATTGTACCTGCTTCCAGTTTTAGTCTATATCACGTTTAAGAACGAGGGTAGGGAACTAGAAGATTGCAGCTGAAGTAGAACTACTAGAAATTGTGTTAAAAGAGTGGAGCAGAGAGCCTGGACTCGCATGACAGAAAAGTAGGGATCAGAGCATCAAAGCAAGTTGGCTAAACCTTGGAAACTCAGTGAGACTGAAAACTCACCTGCAAAGACAGGGCCGGTGTGTTTTGCCTGGCCATTTTTCCCGCCATTTCTTCTGACATTGTTATTTATTTAATGTTTTAAATATAGAACAGTCCCCAAGACAGGAAGGTAACTGGTTGGCTGAGGTTGGGGCCAGGCCTGAGATGAGCACTAGGGTTATGGTTAGTAAAACGAGATAGCCTCAAGACTTGTGTTTTGGTAAGTTGCACAGAGGGTGCAGAATAGGGTTTGAGATGGCCCCAAGATGGTTCCCAAGACTTCCATTTTTCTTTTCTTCATCATGAAGAGGGTGATGAGCTCCAGGTTAAGGCCTGTCCTGAAACTAGGTTGGGTTTAGAGCTAGGCTAGGGTTAGAATAGTTAAAAGGAGTAGAGCTCCTTGTGGCCCTGTTTCATAAACTTCATGCCAAAGGAAGCACGAGGCTGCCCAAAGACTATTTCCAGACTCCTTTGGAACCCAGCGCCAAAACCATCAAATTTTTTTGAATACTTCACAGAAAGTGTGGGTGAAAAGATTTTCATTTTTAAATTATCCAGCAGGGTGTCACTCTACGATTTTACACTAATAAATATTTCCACCTTATTGTACTGAATGTACTCAGATTTGTCAATAATAGGAACAATTTGTTCCACATGTACTCCAAGGGCATAAACAAGTTTAATCAGTAAAACTAGTTTCCAGTATGATTCTGTGGAATTTAGCAGTAAATTACCTTTTAATATTATTTTTTCCCAAACCACTCATAGTTTTACATAATAATTGGACTAAGGTGTATGTCCAAAATCTATTGGCATATCCCTCTCTGATGCTAAAAAATCTTGAATAAATTCACACATACATAAACCAGAAATAATATTGCTTTTGTCTGTTAAAATGGGATGTGAAGTTTTTTTTTTGTAGTTTCAGTTTTTGTTGAACTGTTCCAGCGTATGTTTAATCATCTTACATGCTAACCAGTGACTAAATTGATAGAAAGGAGATTTAACTCTTGAAGAAACACAACATAAAATTTGTGCATTCCCATCAGTTGCAGAAAAAAAAGCAGCCTATGAGATAAGAACCTATCTGAACACACAAGGAAAGAATGCCCAACTCTCTTGGAGAATTGCTGAGTGATAGGGTAATTTGAGTAATACTGCAGGATTTCCCTGAATACATTTCTGCCTTGTCAAATTGGCTGCAGTCTGGTTTCCCCTGAAGATGCAAAGGTCCCACCTAAACTACTTGAAAGTAACAGCTCCTAAGTCTTTATAACATCTTTATCTTTTTATTTTTATATCATCAGGCTTACCATCACCAGAACCTCAAAGGAAGATTTACAAGCCACTAATTAGTACTCATTAACAGGAGTAGTGCACATATCCCCCGTCTTGAGAAGACAGGCTTGCTCTTCTCTGCTTTTCTTCATTATTCATATGGAGCGTGGATACCATTTAAGTTTCTTAGCAAGTATATTTCTATGAAGGAGAAAGAGGAGTAGCAAACTGGAAGAAGGAGACCTGCTCCTTGTGGTCTACACAGGCGAACTGCCAGTACGAAATCTTCCCTTTTTCAGGGATACATGCCTACAAGCATTTTCAGTCCAAGTGGTTACTCTGCCATTCAGCTTCTTATGGAGGTCTCTGAGTACTCTTTACGCAATGAACGCTTACAGTCTATCCTCCCAGGCTCCAGGAGGTTGCTTTGGGAAAAGGTAGTGTTGGGAAGGAACTCAAAGTGATCAGAGAATAGACATCCGGGAGCAAACACTGCTGTATAAAGTCACTCCCGTCTACTGAAGTGTTCTTTAATCTTTGCTGGAAGGGTCTCATATCGAATCCATCCCCTCAAGGCTCATGAAAGTTATCTGCTAAGTGATCAAGTCTTACTTCTCACTTATAACCCAAGTAGACCCGCTGAAATTGTCGAAAAGGGATCTTAACGACATTGCTGAAATATCATCTTCACTCGTGATATTATCTGCTGATCTCCACTGCTTTCAGACAGAGGACGTAATATAATTCACACAGTGGGCACGTTCTGCATCGTGCATTGAGTAGAAACAAGACAAATCCTTAAACTGCACAGAGGCAGTGGTAATGAGAGGATGTAATATAATTCATGCTGTGAGCATGTTCTGCATCGTGCATTGAGTAGAAACAAGACAAACCCATAAACTGCACAGAGGCAATGGTAATGATCATCACTTGGGGCAACAGGAGACTGCCTCTCCTGCTTTCCTCCCCACATTCCCCTAATAGGAGATTTGGAAGCTTCCGCAGTTTAATTTCCCCACGCACAAACTGAGCGCGGGGGTTATCTGTAACTGAATAAAAGACTTTCCAGAAATCCGAGTTAAACTCATTCAGATCACAACTCTCACACACATAATAAAAAGGCCTGATCCTTTTTGGCTCAGTGACCCGTCTCTGACCAGAGCTGTGAAGCACAGGGCCATGATCCAGCCCGGCTGCTGCGTGCTGCGTGCTGAGGCTGAGCACGGACGGCCCAGGGCGACGCGCTTCCCAAAGCTGCTCTGCTGTAAGAGTTCAACAGAACTGTAATCTCACGGGCGCATGCTGTTTACGGCTCTGTAACAAAGGCAGTGAAGCTGGCAGCTAGCATTACCTAATGAGACTGAATTATTTGCATTTTTCATCTTGTTAATAACAATCAGCTTTTACCTTATGGACTATTGCAATATAATACAAGGGGAATACTTTTTTTTTTTTTCCTGTTGATATTAACAAGATTTATGCCCTTCTGTCTGTGAAGTAAAACTGGTGCAAAATATACCTTTATCTGTCCATTTACATACACCTATGTGAAGTGCCTCTTTTAATATGACACAGAAGAAGAAACCACGAAAAAAACATTTTTACTCCTCACCAGTAACACCTTCTGGTCTGCGCATTTTACAGTGAAACTGGAAATATGCTTTACTTTTTTTTGTTTGTTTGTTTGTTTTAAAGGAAGGCATTAAATTAGCCAAGAATAAAACTATGACTGACTACATTAACAAACCACTGGATAAAAAACAAAACCAAAGGAAAAAACAAGCTACAGCTGTTAAATTCTTATGAGAAATACATTCATAAAATTTAAATCAAAGCAACTATTTCAGGAAAATGACTTGTTAAAAACACATGTAATGAGCAAAGGGCACTCTTTCAAAGATCTGATGTGTACTACAAATTTTTTATATATATATCATTATATGTATCTCTATATATGCAAACACACACATATTGTGTGCATACATGTAAAAATACATATATATAAATACATAGATTTATACATATATACACACACACAAGGGAAATTCTAACTTCCCTAGAACAACTCCAATGTAAGGAAAAAATAACATTAGAAAACACTGCTGGAATAAAGGCAGAAAAAAAGAAATGTCTGCTTCTAATTTGGATGTTGATTTAACTTCATCTTCAGTTTGATTAGAGGGATAACCTGTGTTATTGGGTAGTTGTCTGACCAGTCTTATGAACAGCATGGATCCAAGGCAGAATTCCAGTTATTGAGCACTACAGGACTTCTAAATCCACAGTGGTTTCCCAAATTCAACAAGTACAGAACATGCTGCCAAAATGCCTCTGCAACAGGAACCACAGTTCGATTAAGTCATGCTGTCAAGGAATCTGTCTGTGCAGTTACTGAATGATTTTTCTTTGCTGGTAGATTGGCCACTGTGCATTTTAATTGAAAAATTATACCCAAAGAACATGACAAACTATGTCAGAAACTCTAAGGGACACAGAGGTAGGAATCTGGTTCCATTCTTCACCTTTTGGAAGTACAGGAAAACAATCCATATATAAAATGTAGGACAAAATTCATTTTGAGATTAAGTTATCTAAATGTATCTTTCTACAGGTTGATTAATTTTTCTTAACATGGACAACTTCTTCCACATGAAACACTTTTGTCTGTTCTGTCAGAATGCTGCTCTCAAATGACCCAGGAAGCCTTTGGTATCGAGCCCTTAATGCACCCTCAGACACTTGCAGACACCTGCATTTAGGTACTTGCAGATTGACTTGTGTTCTTATACAACCAAATCTCCAATCATTTCAAATCTGCTGCAAGGTTTGTTCTGTGTTTCTGATGACAGTACATATAATTTAAACTGAGGCAGGCACTTACATGCAACATCCATATCATTCAGCTGTAAGCACAAGTGCTGGAACGTGCCAACTTTGTTCTCCCAGACATAGACGACATAAAAGCAAGTTATAAAGGACAGCTACTCTTCCTAACGTACAGCAGGGATACAGAAACCCAGTTTTGGAGATAAAGACAGTTTAGCTGTACAAATGTGGACGTGGCCACAACTTCTGCCTATGAAGCCAGACATCTTTCATTTACTAGTAGTAAATGCATTTCATTTACTAGTAGTAAGGTAGCATTACTACCTTACCAAATGGTTACTAGAAGTAGCCTAATGGCTACTTACACCTGATGGCCAATCATACCAAAATAAATCATATTGAATCACTAAAATGCACAACTGAAAAAAGTCAAGCCTAATGGTCTCACTGGAGTCACAGTGAAAATGGAGATAACACATCACTAAAACCCTAAGTTTCAGAAGCACAATGTACCTTGGCTCTCTTTTTTTAAGAGAAATAAGGAACATATTTTCCATTTCCAAAATTACTCTAAAGCTTTTGTGTTTAATTTCTGAGAGAATATAAAGAGATTTTTTTTTTTAAAAAAAGTAACTATAAGATGCTGAATTACGCTGAGCTCTAATCACAGTATTGGACTGCTCCACTGCTTAAGAACCTGGTGAAGATACTGTAGAGGAGACATTCACTTCAGTGGGGAGTTTACTTTCATCTTTTGTGAAACAGTGAGCAAAAATAGAGGACAGAAATAGTTATTTAAGTGTCAAATGAGTTTTCAAGTTCAATGCTACCTGGCTTCTTTTGCTGCAATACTGGACTCCATTGATTTTCACAGATTTCTTTGTTGGTCAAAATTACTACAATAACATAGCTTATAAAGCTTAGAAAAAGGAAAGAAAAAGGTAAAAAGTCTCTTAAGTAAATTCAAAAAAGAAAAATAAATCAGTAAGAAGCCTGGTATTGTAAATGTCAAAAAGAAAAATTATCTTAATTATCCTCTTAATAAAATATAAAGTGTAACCACTAAAATCACCCTAAATTAATCTGAATTTTTGAATACAGAGTTATCAGGCAGCATTTGGGAAACAGTATAACTACATGAATAAAAAGAATTGGAGAAGGGAGGTTGTACTTATTTTTGTCTTCTATTCTGCATTTTCACTATTATAAATTTTGAATTTATTAGGCACATTGGAGAGATTTATTTCACACACTGATTAAAATAGTGTAGATTTAGATTTTAGAATAACTATCAGCATCCAAAATTCACACAATCTGTATGAGCTATGCTTTTCAGTCTGACTTTCAGGATGGCAGAAGACTTATACTGATCTCCAGCAGTAGCTCACACTTGTTTCAAGAGAAATTAATGCTAAATTCTCAAAAAAAACCAAAACCAAAACCCACTTGCTATGGCATATTCAGATGTGAGGAAACTAATTAACAAACTGATAATGTGCCTATAAAAATATCTATTAAATTTATCTAATTAAGGAAAAATAGAAACAGAATGTTGCTCTATTTATTAAAACACGGCTCGCCATACATTGGTATTACCTCTGCTGTTCTCTGTACACTGTGCTATACATACCATATGTGTATACGTAAGGGTAACTTGAAAGGAAAAACATAAGCAATTAATACACGACTATAAGAAATGCCGAGATTTCCCTGATCGTGTCATTTTTTCTTAGCCTTTAAGATCTAACAAAATCCAACTCTTTGAAGATGAGGGTACAGTCAAATGGTAGCACAGAATCACAACACGTCTATGCATCCACAGCTGGCAGTGTTAAGTCTCATACAAGTATTTCAGGACTAATGAGATTAAGTAAGTATACTAGCATGGTATGAACACAATCATCATAGAGTGTTATATTAAAACTGACTTTCCACTCTAATTCCATTTCATTTCTCTTCTTATTTGGAAAATATTTTTGAAAAAATCAAAAATTCTCATTCAAAAGGTATGCAATGCAACTGAGCTATGTATGTTTGTTATGCAAAATGTAATATAAACAATTTGTGTGCTCTTAAATACAGCATTCTCCGTATCAAATTGCTAAGCCATTATTTCTTTACAAAGGACAAATAACTGTCTTGAAAAAAAAACTGAAAACAAAGAGAAGAGGTCTGAAAACAAAGAGAAGAGGTCTAAAATGAGAAAAGTCTCTCATAATTTGGTGGGAAAAATAATCACTGGGAAAATAGATGGTGATAGGACAAATATCCATTCTGTCACCACAAGTAAAGTGTAGCCTCCTGTGTGGCAACCAGCTTTCACTCAGTTTAAATGCATGGTGCAGACCAAACATTAAATAATTACTGAACAATTACCAAGCAGATTCCTCTACAATGGAAAAAAAAACTGTAACCAGTGTACAGGTCTCAGTATATCACAGAATCAGAGAGTGGTTGAGGTTGGAAGGGACCTCCAGAGATCATCTAGTCCAACCCCCTGCTCCAGCAGGAACACCTACAGCACGTGCCACAGGGTGATATCCAGGTGGGTTTGGAAGATCTCCAGAGAAGGAGACTGCACAGCCTCTCTGGGCAGCCTGTTCCAGTGCTCTGTCACCCTCACAGGAAAGAAGTTCCTCCCCACATGGACATGGAACTGCCTGTGTTTTACTTTATACCCATTACTCCTTGTCCTGTCACTGGCCACCAACGAGAAGAGTTTGGTCCTCCTCGTCCCTACCTTCACTCCTCAGGTACCTATACATATTAATGAGATTCCCTCTCAGTCTTCTAGATCCTCTCTCAGTCTTCTAAACTCTGTATTTAAGCCATTTTTAATCTATGAATAAATCTGGTAAACTAACGGGCCAATTTGGTATGTTAAAATATTATCACAATAGAATGTTTTTACAAATCATATGAATCTCAATTAATGGGTATGAAACTTTCGATCTATCATGCTGTGGGTCAACAGGAAACTTGTGAAGATTCAGGAACTGGTCCCTCCAAGGTTTTGAGCTAGCTATTCTTGCTTATACAGAGCTCCATTCTGTAGTTTCCTCAAATACGGTGAATGCCAGACAATCAAATATGAATACTGTGCACGGATTGCACTCAATTCCACCACTGCCTTCCAGTACTCCAGCAAGGGAAATGGCTCATAAACTGTGTCTAACTAGACAGTTGCAAAGGGATTACTGTCGTTTTGGTTTATGGAAACCAGAAGCTGTAATACACCATAAACTGCCCTAAAAGTATTTCAAAACCTGATTCTCAATTTTGTAGTACCTGTTTTACATTGCCTATTTTTTCACTATCGCTGAATTCAATGGATGACTGAAACTATTGCAACAGAAGAAAACCAAGTTTTATACATTTCATCTAGCTATTTTTAAAATGCTGATCTGAAGTATATCAGTCCAATTATCTGCTGCAGTTACCCCATCAGCAATATGGAGAAAACAGTGCTTGCATACATATGTACATACTTCATCTTTCCCCCTTACTTTAATTTGAAAACCATTCTTCTGGCACAGATGCTTCATTTTCTAGTGAAACTTCTCAGTTTGAATACTTGCAAAGTTTAATTAAAGAGACTTATTTATGCAGAAAAGGGATATGAAGAAATAATGACATTTCAGATTCTCAATACTAAAATACTATTAGGATCAGAACCGTAAATTACTGCAGCAATTACAGCAGCACAAATAACACTATTAATGCAATCAACTATTAATATAAATGTTGAAAACAGTTTTTAATTTCACTTCAAGTGTACCAATCTTATCTTCTCTGCAGAGGAACAAACTATTGTAAACAATTAATGATACTAAAGCTTGCATGAAATTAATTACCCTGAAATATGTCTAGAGAGTTCAGAAATAATGCATCACTTATTTCAATTTACGACCTAAAATATATTTTTTTGTAATGTGTTTTATATTTCTCAATTCTTGATTAAGTATTAGAACACATCTTTCACAAGCAGCTTGAAACAACTATTTTTGTTTTAGAGAGACAAGGTTATTTAATGAATTAACTGTTTAGCTGTTAACATATTTAAGTTATGTCAAATCTGACATGTATTCTTCAAATCCTTTAATTAAGAAATAGGATACACTTTTCAAAAAATGTCATAGAATGGCAGTTTTCACTGAATAAAGATCATTGGATCAGATCTCTACCAGCCAGCTATTTCTAACTTCTCTGCCAAACTTTTCTTCTGACTACTCAGTTCGGTCTTCCTGTACTATTATATGAATCCGTAAAACTTGATATGGGGCAGATCAGGAGGGAGTCAATTCTTTCTCAGTGTGAAAGCGTTTGCAGTGTTTGTCCTTACATGAATTCATCTAAGAAGTTTCAAGAGATATATCTGTTACCCACATCTTCCAGTCCTTAGCTTCTTATTTTCATCATGGCAAGTGCTTTTACCGTCTTTGCTCCACGGCTGTGTGTGTGTATACGTATACATGTATAAATATACATATGGTATATATTTATGTACAAATATGTCCAACAGAATCAGCTACAAAAATCAAAGAACTGGGCATTCATTGCATTGTTAAATAAAACCACAAGCGCTTAGTTCATAAAGTTCCCTTTTCTATATATTTTTTTTCAGTTCCTAAACAGATCAGCAAATATAGAGTTGAATAACATATGCTGTTGATGATAAACGGTAGTTTCATTTCATGTTGAGATGCAACCTCTTTAACCTTAATTCAGATATACCTAAATACTAATCCAAATATTGATGTACTAAGCAACCCTAACACTGATACTAATCTAACAACACGTTTTCCTTCAGTTATTAAAGAAATAAGCCAGTATTGTAACAGTTTAAATGAGAATTGTTAAAATGTACTTTCAAGTTTAAATGAGCCTCACAATGGCTATAGGTTAATAACATAAACCTTATAAAAATAAATTTAAAGTACTTGAATGTAACACTTTGAATGTGTGACTTTTATTAGAAACGCTATAGTTTTTCCTGAGCTCTTACCTTTTAAACAATCCCAAGTCAGTATTTAGATTCTACCAACACACAAATAAATAATGAATTTTACAAGATTTCATTTTTATGGAGGTATATTTCACTCTCCATGTTGTATAAGATTTATAAGACACTACTCCCAAGCCAGTACTATTGTATGAGCTTATTTAATCCCAAATGAAGGGCTTTGCTTTTGCCTGTATTGAACTTCATAAAGTTTCTGTTGGCTTCTTTCTGCAGTCCATCAAAGCTCCCCTGAATACCTGCCCTACCCTGCAGCATATCAACGACTCCTTCCAATTAGGTGTCACTACAAATCCTTGTAATTTATGAACAGAAAAAACAGTAATCAAGGGAAGTATCAACCAGATGGGGTTTGCCCACTCACCACTACCTATCAGGACAAGCAGCCCTGCCAATTTTAACTCACCTTATAGTCCACTCCACTTGCCCAGAGATCCTAAGCTTGGTTATTAAGGTAATTCAAGAGACCATGTCCAGAGCTTTACTAAGATAAAGAAGTTATACATTATCCAGTGCCCTCCCATTATGCACAGAGCCTGTCATCTCACCACAGAGGGCAGATTCCTCTTGGTAAATCAGTATTTCTCGATCCCAAGGATATTTTTGTCCTTCATTTGTTTCTACAGCCTTCTCAGGAACTGTGCCATGGGCCTTACCAGCTCACAGATCCTCCTCCTTGCCCTTTTGGAAGATGAAATGACATTTGTCTATTTCCAGTCTTGAGAGTCCCCCTGATTCTTGTAATAACATCAGTCAGGGAAGGGTCCTTAGATGCCTCCCCTCTGCCTCCACAAAGTTTTTTATATCCAGTTTGCTTAAGTAAACTTGATCTTGCTCTACTGCTACTAGTGTTCCTTCTCATCCATCTCTGTCACTAGGCACAGAGATCTGGGAGGCCTGGCAACTTCTGTCTGACGAAGCATCTATATCATTGTTTACCCAGATCTCACAAATACTCTTTTAAATGTATCACTGCCCTTGAGAATGAGAATGTAATCTGCCCAAGCGCATGCGCTGCTTGTGGCAGTAAGCAGGGAAATCTCCTGTTGATTCTGTTCATGGTTTGCCTTTGTCCTGCACAATGGAAACAATCATACCTGGGGCTAATTCCTCAAAGTTCCTACGATTTCCTAAGTAATCTTTGCAGAAGACTGAAATAATTCTCTCCCTTAAAGAAAGAGTGAAAGGGCACCCCCTTATAGCATCCCTTTATACAAGATGGTATTCAAGAACAAAAAGGAAAGCAGTCAAGGCAGGCAGTTAATTGCCTGTCATCTTTGAAGAAGCAAGCTTGAGCTTCTTGACAACGAAAAAGTAGATTTCACAATGCCATATCGTGCATGTTGAGGGCACTCTAAGCAATACAGAAAAATAAATATATGGAAAAAATGCACGGGTAGCTTAGACGGTTGATTAGGAAATACCAACGCAGGAAATCTGGAACAAACACAGTATTTTAGCCAGAGGCCTCCACAGATCCTATCAAACTTCATTCATGAAGAAACAAAGAGAAGTCAAGCCTGGAAATCAAGAGTGAGGCATAAGCCTGTTCCAATAATATGGGCAACTCCTGTTGTCAACAGTTTCTGACATCCACAAGCAAAAACAGAACAGAACTATTTTCCTGTTAAATAGAAACTGGCATCAGTTGAGGCAGTCTAGGATCTTAGGATCTGAAGTAACTGCTCTCAACAACTTCCATGATATCAGAAGGCTGGAAAGGCAACGGCAGACTGAGCCACTCTAGCAAAAGAAGGAGCTCATCTGAAATAAGACAATCTGTTAGGCAGATACCATCATGGGAATCGCTATCACACTTATGACTCCAGGAGTGATCAGAGTATTTGAAAGGAACAGCTGAATCTCAGGAAAAAAAAAAAAAAAAAAAAAAAAAAGAAAGAACTCCCTTGAAGCAAACTGCAATCTCAAGGTCAAAACAAGACTTTTCTGTTCAGGGATGATGAAGGTTTTAAGACAGAAACTTGACTGCCTGGGTCAAAGCTGCTGTGAAAAAAAGGCTTCCTGGAGTGGTTTTCTACTCCTGGCAGTGAAAAGCCAACATAAAGAGAACTCGGACAGACTGCTCTCCATTCTCCAACAAAAAGGGGAAAAAAATATCCCTTATAGACTGTGTGTGGCTAATAGCCAGTGCACTTTGAGAGGGAAGCCAAGGAAAATGAAACTTGCCCAAAGCAACAAAAAGTAAAGATTGGGGAAAATGAGCCACCAAGAAATGATCAGAAATGAACACAGGAATCACAGAGGAGCAAAGAAAACCAAATGAAACAAAAGGGCTGAGATAATCTCAAAAAGCTGTGAGCGCCAAAAAACTCAGCTCAATTTTATGGAAAACCAGAGAGGCGTACAAGGAATGGGAACGTGCATTTTTCTGTGGAAGTTACATGAGCATACACTCTCCAAGTATTAACAGAGTTGAATTATCACCAGCCTGACTACTTACAGATATGTCCTACAACACTGTTATTACCTCACCTTAATTAACAAACACAGACCATAAAATTTTACCTATTAATCCTGCATTAAGAAAGGAATAATCTAATGAACTGCCACATCCCTTAAATAAAGAGAGCTTCTCTTGACTTCAGAGTCCATCTCATCTGTAGGCAAAATGTGTGGATAGTAAAATACACCTGAACAACTGTGTCTTATTGCTACTCTAAGTTATATAATTTAACTTATTTTTCTGGATTTTATTTTTCTTTTGTCTGGTAGTCATTTCAGTGTCTCCAACTTGCTTCTTACGTACACATTATTAAGAACACTCCTTGAATAAACTGCTTCTTTAGCTACTCATAGATAAATTCCTGCATTGAACTTCAATATTTTATTGCAAATTCTTTGGGAGACACCCTAAAATCTTTCTTTTAACTTCTATGAGAAAGATTACTTAAACATTAAAAATCTAGGTTTATTATTTTTATTAGTACAGAATATGCTTTAAGGACACATTTCTACAGTAAATGAAACTTTATATGCAACTACTAGGATAAAATATTCTAGATGGACGGACAATTTAGTATAAACAAACTGTCTAAATAAAAAAAAGTTAAATGACTGTAAATGTTACTTGTGGAGTTCTTTTAATGCTAATATATACTATTTAGAGGTTTACTTTCACATGAGTATTTTGCAGTCCTAAAAATATTTATTCACAAAACCATTTAATTTAGGTTTTAATAGTATTTTCACATCATTGGCTACTATAGCATTTATTATAAGGTGAAAGCCATTAGACAAGTCATATTATCAAAACAGCATTAAACGCACATCTGGGCTTCAAATTACAGTATTCGCCTCATTATAATATGATCTTCACTTACCAAAGAGCAGAATAGAAATAAAAAGGTTAAAACAATTGTCACAGGTGAAGCCAACACAAAAGCATGGCTCAGATTAGTGAGATATGGGCTACATCTGCCCTGCACTGATTACATGATCCTGCTATTCACTGGGAAAACAAGCACAGATCACTGCTCACATAAATGGACCTGGACTACATCCACCCACCTCTGATAGTTTCTATTCTGCTATGGTGAGAAACAAAGACACAGATAAATTTTCTTATGTAACTCAGAACAACTTCCCATCCGGGTCAAGAGACTAGAGGGTGTTAGTAATTCAGGCAGCAGTGCTGATTGGCATTAGTGTGGGGCAAGTCACAGAGACTGGCCTGTACCCACATGACTAGAAAGGCCACTGGCCTCTAATGCCAAAAATCTAAAAAGCAGTAAGTAGTCAACACAACAGTCCCATGGGCATGGACGGGGACTCCATAGCTGGACTTCCAACACGATGTAGAGGGCTGAGCCCATGGTGGTCACTGCCAGCAGCTGGAATAAGGGCCCAGTTCCTCCAGCTCCACGTGCCAGTCTCAGCTGGATGGACCAGAGGGCCTGGGGGCTGGACTGGCATGAGTGTGAAGCATGTGAGTGTAATAGAATAGACATCTTAAAACAGAAATCGCTGTTTGCTACACTCTTCCTGCTTAGTTACAAATTTTAGATAAGAACTCACTTAGGATCTGTTATAGTAGCTACTCTACCCCAAATTCCCCCATGACAAAAAAAAAAAAGTAGTAAAGAACCCCTTCTCTCCAACTCTACATGTACTTTCCATACCACTTTCACAATCTACTTCTTTAGCTTTATGCTAGTCCACCTTATCCTAACTGCATGTACATCTTACAGTTTCAGACATTCCCATCGTCTTCCCATCCCTTCTTCTCCGTTGAAAATGCTGTTCCACACGTTAACTTTATCTTGTTTCATTTTCAGACACATTTGTCTCAGCACAGGAGTAAGCAGAGGCCCTTTTTGGACAGCAAACCAGTACAAGTATATTTTCTCTATTTTCATAAAATCTAAGCTGGCAAGTATATCCTCTAAATTCAATCATATCTGCCCTGTAACTCAGCCTACTCAAGGCAAATGGGACATGACTTGGTACCACACTGCTGCTTCTGTTCAGTCCTCTGACAGAAGTCCCAGGAATCAGCAAGACTATGCAGGGACCAACATCCATCTCTGTGATGTAACCCTCAAATAACTGAAAGCTGGCTGTTTTTTTCACGGAGATTAAATCTATTTAGTTATATCCTACTCAATACGCCACTCCTGAAATAATATCTTAAATGAAACATATAGTAAGAAAAAAAATACCTGTTTCATCACGTAATGATGAGGCAAACCACCAACAAATATGGATCCTGTTTCAAGCCCATATGAACCGGACCAGAAATTGCTAGGCACACTTGTTTTTGTGGGTATTCCGAGGACTGACATTTCTGCTTCACACGGTACCATGCCCTGCCTGCAAAAATTTAGAAACAGACATATATTATCACCGTGTTATACTTTCCATTACTGTCTATTTGACAAATTAATTAGTCTGCTACTAAAGCTATAAAGGAAGAAAATCAAGTAAATAATGCTTTATACTAAAGACTATAAACATAAAAAAGCCATTTCATTAACAAGCTTCAAATTGGCATTTTTGGGCTTTGAACTTCCATTAAAACAAAGTCATATTATAAATCTGAACAGTGCAATTGCTAAAAAAGCCAAAAAAGTGTGGTAAAGACTGACAAAAAAAAGTTAGGCAACTTTTAACAATGGCAAGCAGGCTTTGTAGACTGAAAGAAAAGCATTATAGCTCGACCCAAAGTATTTTAAATATCAATATTTTTTTCTGAGGAAAAAAATCATAATCTCAAAAAGCAATTTGAAATAACATTTAGAGAGTGCAGACCTATTATAACCTTTAATCTCTAGCTTCCAAAATATCATATCTAAGATTAAAAGCTGCAGTATTAGGCACTAAAATTAACACATAAATTCATATTCCCATCCCCATCCTCACACACATACACTTCTAATGGTGTCACTACAGGATCCAGCTTTGCTTTCAGACTAGATAAGTTTAAAATATATGAATAAATTGCTAACAGTAAAAAGAAAGTACAAGGTAAATAATTTGGCTTTCTTCTATATTTTTAAAGGATGTAAAGCTCATTTACATTCCCATAACCAACAGCAGCAAGCAACCTGTCTTCACGAAAGGAAGCACAGTGAAGGAATATGAGAACTAAACAGGTCTCCTGGGTAGGAATTTCGAGGCAGAACTGACCCCTGGGAAGCACCGCTAGCTACAGGGCTCCAATGAGGCTCGTGCAGCTGATGTGGGCCCCCTCTTGAGCCAGGCCTCCACCCGCCTCGCGGTGCACTCTCTATCCCTCACCTCCCGAGCCTGCCAATGAGCATGTCGTGGGGACAGCGTCAAAGGCCTTGCTCAAGTCACGGCAGGCAGACAACATCCAGCACTCTCCTCTACTCGGCCATTCTGTCACAGGTGGCTCTCAGTCTAGTTAAGCATGAGGGTTAACCCCTTGGTTAACCCATGCTGACTGCTACTCCTGATCATCTTCTCGTCCTGCACATGCTTAGAGATGACATCCAGGATGAGCTGCTCCACCACGCTTCCAGGGATGGAGGTGGGGCTGGAGTTTTCTGAAGGAAACCGCTCCTGTTCTCCATGACCTTCCAAAGATGATGGAGAACAGCCTAGCAAAAACATCTGCAAGCACTTGTGGGTGAATCCCATAATTTAATTTGTAGTTTGTTTAATAATTTATTTATAGACTTCTTAGCTTAAAAAAAAAAAAACACAACAACAACAACAAACCCAGACTAATCTGTTCCCCTCTGTTCTAAGCCAGCATTTATCAGATTTAATTTTCTGATTTCACACTGTGTCTGCTCCTTGTTAATTGATATCAAAATAAGAGAACTTTTCTCATAAACAATTTATGTGTGTGTGCTTTTTTGCCCCCTTTTTTTTTTTTTTTTTTGAACCAGGACTGCTTTTAAAATTCTCAAGGCTTTATAATGGCATTTGAGACAGCTTCAGAATTGGAACATTTTGATGTCTCATGCAGTGAGGCTCTGTGGGCTCCATCTTTGCAAGTTTTCAAGTGGATAAACCAAGTGGAGAAAGCCTATAACAACCTGGACTGACTTTATAGCTGAGCAGTATGGAAACCGCCCAGGTTCTCCTAAGTAGAAGCCCGCTCAGGTCCCTTCACAGACTGAATTTCCTATGGTTGATTCTGTTACCCTGTGACATTTTTCTGTAGGAGAATCACAACTACATGTAAATACAGCAAAAAAAAAAATCCATTGTAAAAATGTTTAGAAAATAAGACAAAGTTTTCCATTACCATCAACAGCTTTATTTACACAGGAAACATTTTGGTTAGTCAGAGTCAATGGATGTTTACCCTGCAGGAAGGTGCCTCACTTCAGATTCCTCTCATCTGTTCATCCTGCCTGTTCCCTGCTGAGACGCCAGGTAACGCTGCAGATGAACTAACTGATGAGCAAAAACTTACTCAAAACCTCTTCCTCCTGACAACAGACATATTTCCTGGACCTGGAACTGATTTCTTAGTCCTTCTTAGAGACTGAAACAACAAACTAACTCACATGGAGCTTCAACTGAAAGCTCAAGGTGAAGGCATGGTGTAAATACCTTTAAAATGCACAGGAAAAAAAGATCTGTGTTTTGTATTATATGAAATGAGTAAATATTGTACTGCCCTTTTTTTTCCACAGTTGTTACACCCTTCTTACTAAACTGAAATGGCTCACAACATGAGCCCAAGTCTTGACACATATCATCCATATTATTATGAAGTTATCACAGTTCTGATTACTTTTGCCAGCCAGCTTAGCTATCATCTCCAATTCTGAAATTAAGTTAGAACAGTACAGGAATCATTCCTAGGTTAAATGTTGCCAAACTACTTTGAGACAGGTAATTTTAGTGACCTGGGACCTGCCAATTGGCCTCAAGTCCAGAGAATAATCTTCATCTGGTTTTATTTATTACTACTCACTAGTAAAATCTAGAGAAAAAAAAAAAAAATTGTGCCAGCCTCTGGCCATTTATGTGTTTGCTGTATGGCCAGCATCAGCTTCACAGCTTCTCACATTGTTACAACCTTAAATGATATTTATGGCAACTAAACTTAGAAAATAATATGCACTCATTTCAAGTTAATTTAGGCATATGTAGGGCTCTGAAATTTAAATAAAGTGTCATTTACTGAACAGTTTGACACCAATGAGACTTCTCTACCCAAACATTCAGAGAGGGCAAGTTTAGAGCTGGATCTAGACCTGTAACACCAATATTTTATTTCAAGTGAAATGGAAAGGCTTCACTACATAAAAAGCGATACACAAAGTAGAAATTCATATTTACATGAGCTCTGCAGACTATTTCTTGTCATTCTATCCTGTCTGTACACAGGTATAGAGGCATACAGACAGTATCCCTGTCTATATGCACCTCACAATTATTTCCATGCTGAGACATGAGGCCAAAACAGACAATATCTTTCTGATCTCAGTAAGCGTCCATA
Source organism: Eudromia elegans (assembly GCA_003342815.1). NCBI lineage: Eukaryota > Metazoa > Chordata > Aves > Tinamiformes > Tinamidae > Eudromia > Eudromia elegans. The sequence goes on from PTEX01000285.1 coordinate 545,300, forward strand.
GCTGTTCTTCAGAAAATAATGTAGAACAACAAAAAAGATATATTGCAAGTTCCTAGCGCCTTCCTCTTCTGCTTTTATGTTTCTGTCCCTGAGACAAATGTTCCCTCAGAAGCTAAAGCAGGAAACTTTCCTTCTTAATAATGAGAATAAAAAACTCTAAGACACAAAGTAGAAGAAACTAGCATTGATTTTCCCCCTATTTTTCTACTATTTCTTTTTCCGGTATTTTGTTAAATAATCTGAGAAAAATAGATCATTTGTTTTGATGATTTTGATGATTTGATGATATTTGATGATTCTAATTTTTAACTTCTCAGTGTCTCCTTTGATGGTGGAGTTCTGAAAAGATGCATTCTGTGGCTGGTACCCAAGATCTGTCATGACTAACTAATTAAGCTTTTATCTTAAAGAGGCTGCAAAACAACACTTTGTATCAAACCAACTGGCAGTATTAAGTTATTAATAACTGTTATTATTATTAATTTAGTATAATTAAACACACTACATTCAATTACAATGTTAGAAAAAAAGCAGTTGATTATTCTCCATTGGCTCATATGAAGTTTCTGAAAAGCAGTTTTCCCTTGTGGAATATAAAAAATATATGCAACTGACTGAGCTTTGGCTTACTGATTTGTTTTCATCCTAATTAAGTCCACTTTATATTATATTGATATGAAGTCATTTAGCTTCACTTTCTAACATGAATGACAGCCCCTGATCTCTAAACTTCAAACTCACCTATACAAAAGCTGTCATCAGAATTAATATGTATTTAATATTTCCAACAACATTTGAGTTTTGAGCCTCAAAAAAAAAATCATATTCCTGTCTACTTAATTTCAGGTGTCAGAAGGCACTTGGATCTTTGCTGCATTTAATTTTCATTTTCCCTAAATAAAGACACAGAATACATAGAATGCATGTGTAGAATCTCTTCGTATTTTTCATACTATGAAAGGCAGTGAGAAACTGACAGCCTCATTAATAACAGACCAACTCAAGGGAAAGCAGTAAAGACAAGCCAAAAAACAAAATAATTTTCCTAGAATGCTTTTTTTTTATGTGTCAAACTTGTCTAGTATTGTATCAGCTTTTAGTTTTGTTCTTTTCTTTTTCTGCAAGATCAACACATAATTTTTCATATGCTGAGACAGCTATATAAGGAAAATGTCCATTTTCAATATTTTTCAGTTTCTGGAAATTAACTGGCAAAGAGGATTCTGACATGTGGAGCAACGCAGATCTAAAGTCTTTACCACACAGTGCTTCAAAAGAGAAACACCACAGAGCATCAGCAGCGTTAACAGCCTACGTGTGGAGTTGTTTCTCAAGGAAAGGTAACTTGGTCTTTATACCTTGAATTCTGAAAGTGAAGGAAGGGTTAAGGGTATGTACAGCAGACACGGTCTCACCGGCACTTTCTATACAGTGGTACGAGTGGTTTGACTGAAGGCAGAAGGATAAACCCCAGCCTTTATCCCATTCCTTTTTTCCCATCTCTTTTTCTCATGTTCTCCCTCATATTCATGCCGTAGGTTGCATTAAGGAAATGATTCAGGTGAAAACTTGCCCTGCCAACAAGACAGGCATATTTTTCATCTGGATCAGTTCCCTCATCCATCAGGGCTAAAACATGAGCTCTGGCAACAACAGCAGGAATTAAGTAGACAGAGAAGAAAAAAGGAGAACAAAGTAACTTAATCACAAGTCTCCTGTGTGCTAAAACTTCCCTTTTAATGGGACTTTGCGTTCTCTCCCTTTTCTTGAAGTGTGTTCTCCCAAAAGACAGTAAAGGAGCCCAGTCTTTAAAGTTAGCCTTTTCTAGAAAACAAAATAAGCAAATTTTAAGAAGATAACTTTAAATATTGAAAATGTAGAATATGGTGAGATTAAATAAACACTTGAAAGTAAACTAAACTTATTTTCTGACCACTCAGTACTGGCATGGGGAGTATTCTCTCCCAAGCCTGCTCAGCAGCCCAGCAGCTTTCAAGAGCTTTTTGACTTGAATTAATTCTTTGCTACATATTCTCAGTCCTTCCTTCCTTCCACGACCAGACAAGGCTCGGTTTAATGCCCTTTGCTTTTTGGGTTTTTTTCCCAATCTGTGCGTGTGCTGCAGGTCTCCTGCAAGCTCGTGCCTGTCCTCCAGACACACAAAGCTCATTTCCTCTCCGCGGAGGAGCAGCCTCCCTGCAGACCTCTCAGTCTGATTGAATTCCATCGGAACAGGAGTTGCTCCGTTCGGCTCTCGCCCAGCGCTCCGAGGAAAGCAAGCAACTGGACAACTTGTGCTGCTCTCTGCATATCCCTGTCTCTTCAGGGAGGAGAGAACAGCTTGAATCATCCTTCAAAATTTACTCACACTGCCTCCACCCTGCCTCAGCACAACAATTTTAATCAAATCTTCTGCCTCCAGGCTTCTGGAGGCAACATGCAGTTGCCTAACAGCATTTCTCTCCCAGGACACAACAAGCTAATTCTTTTTTTCTAAAAACTCCTTTCTCCAGAACTTCCATCAAATAGCAAAGCTTGAGCTGTGTGGGGTAAAGGATATCTAGCAGGCAGAAATATCAGCGAGGTGGTGGGGAATGGCACCGCTCTGTTGTTGGCCAGGGTGTGTTCATATACTCGGGCTCAAGTTTTAAAGGGTCAGGAAGGATCTTCACCCAGGCGCCTGCTCATGGTTTGCCTATCAGAATCATCTGGTTATACAAATTCCTCACCAGTGCTTTGTTTTTAGGTATGGGTGACTTGTAGAACATATTTTAGGAACATATTTCAGAAGCAGAAGGATTTGACTTAACCGAAGTCCGTAGTTTTCTGGGCAAAATTTCAACATTTATGATATAACTGAGGTCTGTCTAGAGGATTCAATCTCCAAAGTCAAGCAATTTCAAACATTTTATCTTACATAAACAGTGTAGCCTGTGTTATCTTATTCTGTATTTAATCATGGCGGAGTTATATTAAGTATTTTCTAAGTGCTACAATATTTCCCTTCCACTCCCTCTGAAGTACTTGGTCCATCTGCCCTCATTTAATAAGCATATATAGTATAAAATATTTTGGCATCAGATGGGAAAACATGAGAACTTCAAAACCACTTCAGTTACTTCTGAAGTGAAGGTCTTAGCTCACTAAAATAAACAGCTGCTGAATTGTATCACATATACTAATTTTATTTTTTGATTATCCAAAATTGATTCAGAAATAGGATACTATTAAGTTCTATTACTACTTATACAGAAAAAAATATTTAAAATGTATATCAATTTGGGTTATTCTAAGTATAATATTATGGACAGTTTGGAAAATGAATAATGTGAAGAATAGAGTTAAGAGTTCCTGTGTATATCACATGGGATACAACAGGATTTAAATATTTTTATACAGAGACCAGCTAAGGACATATCCTGGGGAAAAGCCTCTGGCAAATACATAAATTGTTGAGACAGTATCTTTAGACGATGTAAAGTTTAGTGATATGCAGTAGTCAAAAAGAGACAGCATGGTGTTTCTTTGTTTTTATCTACGGAAAGGGAAAAGAAAGGCAATTGTAACTAAGAAAAAAATGAACAGTATGGGACTCTAAAACTTATCATAGTTTTGATTTTTACTATAATGAAACTTCAAAGAGAGTTAACAATAGTTTAATAACAGTTAATATTGAACTAGCATGTACTTTGAAAATAATTAATAGAAGATAAATGCACTGATGCACTCTACAAGAAACTCTCTCTGGTATTTGTACACACAAAAAAAATAATTCAGTAAAAGAAATCAATGTTTCCTCATACATGAAACTTTTTCTATCAGCAGCAGATATCATCAATGCATTCTCAATATTTAACCCATCTATAGAACTTTAGTTTATGATGTTTATTACATCCATTCTGACGATTTTTTGTGAGATGCTAAATTTGAATCTACTTTGTTATTCATCTCTAGTACTTACAAAATCATAATTACCAGAGTGTTCTAAGCTATGAAAAAAGGTAAGTCTAGGTTCTTGGCCAGAAAAAAACAGTATCATTTGAAAACCTTTTCCTGATTGGACATTTATACCTATGAAGCCACACTGTTTATTCTGAACACTTGACCTACAGATGGAAAGATACTTTAAGCATGATTCAGATTATTAAGTATTAATGAGATAAAGCAAATAAAAAAGTTTGTCACAGGAGGGAACATTATCAGTCCAACTCCCCCTTTATTTATCTGGGAAAGGATTCTTTTTTTTTTTAAGTATACTCTGCAGGTTAGCAGAATGATCTGAAAAAAAAAAATTCTGAATATCAAGATTTTAAAACGTTTCCTTTTTTTTTTTTTTTTTTTTTAATTCAAACTTGTTTTGAACCCCAGGGTCTGCAAATCTGACTCTGTTTCTCCTGGTCCAACCCCACACTGTCATCTCCATTGCACTGTCATGCTCTGCCAGCGCATCATAACAGTGCCACTCTGTAAAAGAAATCTCCAGCAAACTAGAACTTCAAAGCTTTCATCTTTCCAGCTATTTATGCCAAGAAGAATGCTTTACTGTTGCAAGACCAGTATCTTTCTTCCTTTCAGATGTGTCCCAAGACACTCCCTATCTTCCCTGTTAAAGATCCAGGTATTGTCAGTGGCATCATTTGCTAAATTTCTGTCCACTTTACATAAAAATGCCTCTAGAGCTAAGCTATACTCTCAACTAAGATGCCCAATTTTATTTATCGATGTATTTATGTATTTACCTGTTCATTTACTTATTTGCATTGACTAGGCTTTCTGTGACGGCTACTGCAATAACCAGCAGACACTACCTAAATAGGATCAGGACACAGTTGAATTCAGGAAACAGATAAGGTCATTTATAACCAGTATTCCTATAATGACTTGGACGATTTCTAGGTAAGACCACTGAGCTTGAAAAAGTTGCATACCATATCCTAAAGTAGAAATTAAGAGTTAAGCCAACACTCATGTGTCATATTTCATATACTCTTAGCTTTGCATGAAGCATTTTAGCAAAGATCAGAAAAAGACAAAAAAAAAGTTTAGAATTAGGTTGAGAATTAGGTTTGTGGTGACCCTGACAACAGTCACTAACTGTTTAGAGGCCCAGTAACTTCCTACATCCTTTATATTGCTAATAAATTTAAATCATATGTAAACGAAGGCAAAGCCAAGTGCTTTAATGTATGTCCTAGAGCAGGTGCCAGTCCACACAACTGTGTAAAAGAGCACATTCTCATGGTGTTATATAAATATTGAGTGTAGTTCTCCAAAGAAGCAGCAGCTCCCACCACTAAGTTGTGTTTTCTGAGTAGGTGACCCACTAACTAAATTTCCTTTAAGTAGAATATAACGGATCTACATTAAAAAAAAAAAGGAAAAAAAAAAGTGGATGAATGGTTCTTTCATCTGAATGCTGTTACTTTAGAAATCAAGGCCCATGCTCAGCACTTTGTACTACAACAAAAAGAACTTATGATAAAAATGAAGGTAAGCACAGAAGCATCTCCATCCCCCCAAAACACAATAAATTTCTATGGTTTTTCTCTTAACTATTTATCAACAGCTTATTTTTCCAGAAAACTCTTGGACATTGCAGCACATTCTGAAAGATAATAAATACAGTGTATTTTGTACTATATAGATTATCTCAGGCCTTCACAGAAAGCAAATGATAAAGAAGCAATATATGGCCTGCAGAGTTAGTATACTGCTTTGTAAACCTGGTGTATTACGCAGGATGAGAGAGAACTTTCTTCTGAGTGGAGAAGGTAGAAAATATCCACACACCAAAGCCAAGATGGTCTCCAAGAACCCTGCAGTTAACTGGTTAAAAACTCAAACTGCAAACTCATTAGGAGTTATTGGAAAAAAAAAAAAAAAAGAGAGAAAAAGAGAAAAGAGAAAAAGTCTAAAAGTTTATTTAATGAAAGACATGAAGACATACTTATTTTTATCAGTGTGGAAGTGATTCTTGTTCAAATGGAGCACAGTGGCCCAAGAAGAGGAAAAAAATTCTAATATCACAACTGCAGTTTGGTCTGTTTCTGCAATATTTGAAAAAGAGGAATCTTACATAGTTAATGAAGACAGTTTTATAAATCCTTGGATAAGAACACTGTCATAGAATACCTACTGTACTGCCAGTGAGGCAATTGTATCTTCCCAATAAAAAGAAAAATGTAAACTGCCTGAGATCTAGTGTCCATTAAGAATAATTAAGTCTTTCTAAGTCTTTTTCTGAGTCTTTAGAGATTTCTCCATAGTGCCCTGCAAAACACAACCTCGGTGGACACCGTGGTGGAATCCCGTCCACATCCAAATTTGCCATGCAGCTCCTTCACTTCACTAGTGATATTCTTAAGAAAAACAAAACCATACTTTTAGATATGTAAGTGAAAACAGCAGCAATGCTTTCCAGTAAAATTCAGACTCAGTAAATGACTACACCAGTTTCCATATAAAACAAAGCTCTCAGTCATTGCTCAGAGGCAAAACTTGGCAATGTGTTTAATAGTAAGCACTGTAACAATTACCCAGTGAATAAAGGATGCTCAGAGGAAAAAAAGTTCTATCCAAAATAATCAGCCCGTCCAAAATCTGTGATGAAAACTCAGTGCTCTTATTGTATCCAATTTTATTAAATTGGTAAAGTTGCTGTGGACACAACATCCCATCATTGTGAAGAAGAGATTTGCAGCCGTGCTGCTATGCTATTTTTGGCATGAATATTCTGATAAACCATGGGACTGTAGTGTATTCTCTGACAGTAATATGCACTGTTTATTTGCAAACATTGAAAGGTATGACATCTCTTTTATTCACAACAAAAATGATTTATATGGGATAAAAGAAGCAGTAAAATGTTCCCCTGTAAGTAGAAAAGTAAGGTACTATCACAGTATAATTTTCACTGTACTTCAAGGTATATTACACAAAACCACTTTTAATTCTAGTTCTTTCAGGTAATATGAGATTATAGAGGCACTATATTTTTGGCAGATGGCTCATCTTCAGTAATTGAAATGCATTGGGTTTAGTGAATTTGGCAGACAAAAACCTCTCCATCACAGGGCCACATTGAGCGGTGCTGGAAACAACCAGGAATACCTTAAGTGACGAGAATGAATAGTATTCTCAGCAAGCTGGTACAACACCATAGCACTTTTATTACTCATGATGTCTGTTCATAATTCTTAACATCTGCAGAACAAAGAATAATCTACACTGCCCATATATACCGTGTTGTAGTAACTCCTACATTTTCATCCTGACTTTGTCAACTTCCCAGATACCACTGCTTGATACTTAACCTTTCTATCTCAGCAAAAGTCAGTTTTGTGAGAATTTATTACGGTATGTTGCTCTGAAGTTGATCAAATCAAATGGCAGCTTCAGAAAACATAAAGGCTTCCAGACTGACCTTATCAAATTAGCTATTTGTGAATAAAATAAATTCAGATGTTAACAAATACAAAGCAGGGTATTACACTTACCACTATACACTATATATTTCCATAATTAATTCAAGTGCATGTGAAGAAGCATTAGATGAAAATAAGCAACTCCTAAACAAACCCTTTTAACATCTGTACCATTCAGATTTTAAATCCTAAAACAAATTCCAAAACCATTTCCAATCTGTTAAAGGTACTGGAGTGATTAATTGACAACTGCTCATTACATATTGTGAAGCTCATTAATGTTCTGCATCCCTCCTTTTTCAACAGCAAAAATTAGGACCTCAGCTGCCCTGAAATAATCACCATTCTCTGCTTCTTCCCTTCCTTCCTTCTTTCCTTTTCCCTCCTTCCTTCCTTTTCCTTCCTTCCTTTTCCTTCCTTCCTTTTCCTTCCTTCCTTCCTTCCTTCCTTCCTTCCTTCCTTCCTTCCTTCCTTCCTTCCTTCCTTCCTTCCTTCCTTCCTTTCTTCCTTCCTTCCTTCCTTCCTTCCTTCCTTCCTTCCTNCTTCCTTCCTTCCTTCCTTCCTTCCTTCCTTCCTTCCTTCCTTCCTTCCTTCCTTCCTTCCTTCCTTCCTTCCGTCCTTCCTTCCGTCCTTCCTTCCTTCTTTAACAGACACTGATCTGAAGATCCAAGTTTTCTATGAAGGGAGTGAAAAAAATCAAAAAATAAACTGCACTCAGGTAATGAGAGGTAATGCAGTTCTCAATGACAGCAATGATAAGGGCAGTTTTGATACTCTAGCTCCATGTGAAGCCTTTTCTCTAAGTCTCCTACAACATTGAGGATTCCGGCATTCCAACCTTTGCTAACCTAACCTCAGCATCTTAATTCTTTCTTAAAACAAATAACAAAGTATGACGGTAGTATCTTGATGGATTAAACTAGCTAAATGACCAAAAATTGTATATCCCAATACAAAATGCTCCAGAGAAAAATCATATTCCTTCATGAGAAGCATATCTCCTCTCATAAAAAAGAGGACTCAGCTGTGTCTGAAGAACCCTATCACTTATCTGAACTCCATAACTGAATTGCTATGTGACTCCTAGGATCACCAAAGGAAGAAATGGAAAACTACTGGGTTGGGAACATGGGCATGATGGAATACTCCAAAGAAAGAAACGCTAAAACAAAAGCAAACAAACAAAAGAGTGTGGAGGAGAGAAATGAAGAACTCAAAATATACAAAGAGATGTGAAAGGATAGCAAGGAGTGAGAGGGTAGGCATTTTCAATGTGTAATTTGGGGGACCCACAGTATTTAGGGGAAAGGCTTGCAACTCTTTTCCATTTTAGAAGAAAAGAAAGGGAGGCCCTCCTCTCTCTTCAGTCGTTTTGAGGCCACATTTGAAAGGTCCTGGAGAACGGGGGAGGTGCCGGAGGACTGGAGGAAAGCCAATGTCACCC